>JAADVT010000076.1:0-61751 GCA_023335895.1 Pythium rishiriense
CCCCCCCCCCTACCGTGGCCAATATACATTAGCAGCCTCGTGTCGTACGTAACTTTAATCAATCATGAAACTGGATATCGTAGGCTGGTGTCTCGTGCTGTCTCTGCTATTGGTGCTCATGCCTGACTGGTCTTCATGGCACGAGGTTGCTTGGCCAGTGCGATCCAGCGTGGCTTCGCTACGGCTGTGAGCTTCGAGCAACTCTCAGGTCAGGAAAGAAAAATGTCCACGTTCTCTCGTCTGGCGTCGTACCAGTAGCGCACAGTGATCTCTATGAAAATACCGGTATTCAGGTCGTGGCGGGTGCGATGGAGTCATGCTCAAACATGGGACGACTAGAATCAAAGCCTGCTCGAGTTACGGTTCACTGGTTCGACATAGTCGAGCTGCTGCCAGAGTTCACGGTCGTACAGGACACGCAGGGTCGAGGCAGCGATCTACGGTTCAAGTTGTGTAGTAGACGTGCGATCACAACGATCCAGAACGAGGCACTCGATGCCGGCTACGAATACGGGCGTGGTCTCGACGCTACGAGTTGACGCGCTCGTTCACATCAAGAACTGGTGCGAGAACGCCATGCAAGCAGTTTCTACTAGCGCAGAGGCTCCTGATATCGTCAAAGCCATTTTCCTACTACGTAGTACGTAGTATTGTTTCACACAATGCCACTCCGGCAAGGCGTGCATCCATCGAAAGCGCCTAGATTGCCACAATGCTTATCATGCAGTATTTTTTTTTGTTTATAGGTAGGCGAAAGTAACAGCTTTCGATCACTGTTCCATTCACCTCGCAAGTTTACTCTTTACGACTCGTGGATGCTGAGCTTGGCGTGGGTCATCGACGTGACGCTCATCTTTTCCACGTGCTCCTGGTCCGCGGCGTGGAGACGCATCTGGCGCTCGTGCTCCCACTGCGGCGTGCGGAACTCGTTCTCAATCTTGGCCATCACGACCGCAGCGAGACAGTTGCCAAGCACGTTCGTGAACGTGCGGGCCATATCCATGAACCAGTCAGCACCAAGGATCAGGGCCACAGGCCACGCCGGGACGTCAAACTGGTCGAGCGTCGACGCCAACACGATGACAGCAGCCGAGCGCACACCCGCAACACCCTTGGACGAAACCATGAGCATCAGCACCATGACGATCTGCTCACCAACCGACTTGTGGACACCAGCGGCCTGCGCACAGAAGACCGAGGCGAGCGACAGGTAGAGCGTCGAGCCATCGAGGTTGAACGAGTAGCCGAACGGAACAACAAAAGCCGAGATGTGCGAGCTCACGCCGTACTCGTCAAGCGACTCGAAGACCTTGGGGAGCGCGGCCTCCGACGTGGCGGTGGTGTAGGCGATGATGAGCGGCTCGCGCATGGCCTTGAGGAAGGTGACCGGGTTGATCTTGAACAGAAGCATGACAACACCAAAGACCACCACGACGAAGAAGATAAGCGTGAGGTAGAAGGTGAGCACGAGCGAGCCGAGGCTGCTCAGCGCATGAAGTCCGTTCGTGCCAATAGCGTTCGCGACGGCGAAGCACACACCGATCGGCGCCGACCACACGACAATATCCACGAAGATGAACATCATCTCCATGACGGCGCGGGCGTACTTGATGATCAAGTCCTTGTGCTCAGTGGGGAGCTGGGCGGTCGAGACACCGACGAGGATCGAGGCAACAAGCACCTGGAGAAGCTCCGACGAGCCCGAGCCGCCCATCATCTCACCCCACGTCTTGGGAGTCAAGTGGTTCATCCAGCTCGCGAACGTGAAAGGGGATGCCGTGCTCGAGGCCTTGTAGTCACCCTTCTTGACGATGCTGTTCGAGTCTCCCGGCTTGAAGATGTTGACCGAGAGGAGACCGATCACGAGTGCGATCGTGGTAACGATCTCAAAGTAGATGAACGACTTGATCGAGAGACGGCCGAGCTGGCGCATGTCGTTCTGGTCAGCAATACCGACGATGAGCGAGGAGAAGACGAGCGGGAAGACGATGAACTGGATAGGACGCAGGAAGAGCTGTGCCATGGGCGCCGCGTCCTTGGAGAACTTGGGCGCATACTCGCCGAGGATGATGCCGATGACAGTGCCGACGATGATCCAGAGTGTGAGCGACGTGAGGATCTTGTAGGCGAGCGACTTCTTGGCGGGCTCGGCCGGCTCGAGCTGGGTGTAGTCCTGGGTGGGCGTGGTGGACGCCATGGTGATGGCGTGAGGGTTGCGGGGGGGGGAGGCTTGTGAGTCGGTCGCGGCGAATTCGCAAGTGAGACCGTGAAGGGTCCGTGGTCGTGGTGGCTGTCTGGTGGCTCTCAGGTGAGACCCGTCGGACGGGGGTACCCGCTCACTCATCGGCGCGCGTCTACCGACCCGGCGGGCATCACGGCCGCCATGTGGGCCATGCGACTTTGGACGGCGTGTGCGCGCGAACGCACGGTGCGCAGCGGTTGACTTGTCCGGAGTATGCGTTGACAAAGATCGGCGAGAAACAGGACACACACGCACAAAGGGGGGATGGGCTATTATAGACGGGCGGCGAGATTGGCGGTCCCCACCCGGCTCAGCGCTTCTCCCGGTTGTTGACTCTCGGATAAAGTATGCAGGTACAGTGGGACGTAGGCTCCGCCAGGACTGGCAAAAACTCTGGACGATGGTGCCGGCCATCCAAACCCCAAATTTCCCCGTATCTAGGAGACCGCCTTGGTCACTGGAAGGCAAATGACTATTAGCATGAGTCCTGGCATGCTGTTAAACGCAGACGTTATTAGAGTCTGAGTACACTAGATTATTGGAAACGCGCCGTGTCCGCGGGGTGCAGTGCTGAGCGCAAACACGACGCCCACGATGAGCCCATACTAGGTCCAGTATGATACGGGGCGAGTCCGTTCGACGGGGTGTTGCGCGCGTAGCGTGTCGCAGGAGAGCCGGTGGATGACGATGGAGGTTGCACATGTACATCGGGTTGGCGCGCGTAATATGATGGGCCGTGAATCCTGTCCAGCTCCACGTTGGTAATAGTACAACGAGGTATCTCCGCCGACATCCAGCTCAAGTGTGGGCGCGACGTGTCCGTTCCCACGGCTCTCTCGTCCGGCCTCTGTGCGCGGTCTATTCCGTGAGCGTCGTGTCGAAGACTCTCGAGAGACGCGGACGGACGGGCTCATAAATTATATGTGTTGGCTGCCGCGTGGGGGGATGCACCCACGATGGCTGAATCCAGTGCAGAAGCGTTGGAACAAGGCTGCTCTGCGAGGTCCGTTTGACGGGGTTAGTTTACTCCATAGCACCCTCCACTCCAGAGATTGATCTCCACGGCTTTCATGGTCTCCTATCCCCAAGAGCGTGAGGTCCGCTCTTGCTGTGACGAGGCCGGCGCCCGCCGACAGTGGCACCATCAGCGTCTTCTCCTCAACGACCGTCCGCATGCGAAGCAGCATCGGCCGTGGCGTCGTCGCCTCAACGAAAACACCCAATCTCCATGGCAACACAAAGGTAGCATGCCCATCACCTCGACGTCCTTGAGTAGTTCCTAATCTAGTTCCACCCGTCTCCATCCGAATCTTGTCCCCGACGACCTCCTTCCAATATGGAGCCCCACGCGCCGCTGTTCCCGTCGTTCGTGGCGCCGCTGGGCGATCTCTACGGCGCCGGCAGCTTCCGCGCGGCCGAGGCCCACGCGTCGGCACTCGACCTGGACGAACTGGACCGCGAGGAGCTCGCGCTCGAGCGCACGGTGCGCGCGCTCGTGGACCGTCCGGCGCCACAGCCCATCGGGCTCAAGTTCCACCGCGCGACGCCGTCCGGTGGCCGTCTCGACCACAGCAACACGACCCACAGCAGCGCCTTGGACTCGTCGGTGTTGTCGGGTGGGGCGCGGCCGCGCGGCGGCAACGGCCAGCGCCTCCAGCGTGGCGGGGTCGCGCCCGTGGGCACCGAGGGCAGTCGCCTGGGCAGCGGCGTGCAGACCTCGCGCGGGTACCACGGCGACGTGGCCGCAGCAAGCGACGACGACGACGAGGACGACGAGATGGAAGAGGACGATGACTTGGAGGAGCTCGAGGACGAAGAGGAGGAGGACGAGGACGACGAAGGAGAAGAGGACGACGATGAGCTGTTTGCCGGGGACGAGGACGACCACGAGGGTGGCGCCGGCGAACGAGACCACGACGACGCTGCCAGCGACTCGATGGACACGTCCATGTAGGGCCAGCGACCGCGCACGACAGAGAAACGAAGTGGTGGCTCGCGAAAAAAGTCAATCTATTACCGTACTGTGTAAGAAAACGAAGGGCTTGCTCACGGTTCGTCGGTGCGGCTCGTCTTGTGCGAGTGGACCAGTTCTGGCAGCTCGCGTTCGGCCGCCTCGAGGCATTGCTGGCGCTCGTGTTCCCAACGTGGCGTGCGGAACTCGTTCTCGAGCTTGGCCATGACCACGGCGGCGAGGCTGTTCCCCAGGACGTTGGTGAAGGTGCGGCCCATGTCGATGAACCAGTCAACGGCCACGATCAGCGCCACGGGCCACGCCGGGACGTCAAACTGGTCGAGCGTCGACGCCAAGACCACGATCGCCGCCGAGCGCACGCCCGCGAGACCCTTGGACGAGATCATGAGCATCAATACCATAACGATCTGCTCGCCGACCGACTTGTGGACGCCCGCGGCCTGTGCGCAGAAGACCGAAGCCAACGACAGGTACACGGCCGCACCGTCCAAGTTGAAGGAGTAGCCAAAGGGCACGACGAACGCCGAGATGTGCGGGCTCACACCATACTCATCGAGCGTCTCAAAGACCTTGGGGAGCGCGGCCTCCGACGTGGCGGTGGTGAACGCGATGATGAGCGGCTCCCGGATGGTCTTGAGGAACGAGATCGGGTTGATCTTGAACAGGAGAGCAAGTGGACCAAACACCGCCACGATAAACACCACAAGCGTGCCGTAAAAGGTCGCGACCAGCGCGCCCAGGCTGCTCAGCGCGGACACACCGTTCGTGCCGATAGCGTTCGCGACGGCAAAGCACACACCGATCGGCGCCGACCACACGACAATGTCCACAAACTTGAACATCATCTCCATGACGGCGCGCGCAAACGCAAGGATGAGGCGCTTGTGTTCGCCCGGAAGCTGTGCCGTGGACACGCCCACAAGGATGGACGCGACTAGCACTTGCAGCAGTTCTGACGAGCCCGAGCCGCCCATCATCTCGCCCCAGGTTTTGGGTGTCAAGTGGTTGATCCAGCCTGCAAATGTCAATGTTGACGCCGAGCTCGATGGTGTGTAGTCACCCTTTTTGACGATACCATTGCCATCCCCAGGTTTGAAAATGTTCACTGCAAGAAGTCCGAATACCAGCGCGAGTGTCGTGACGATCTCAAAGTAGATGAACGACTTGATTGAGAGGCGACCGAGCTGCTTCATATCGTTTTGGCTGGCGATGCCCACGACAAGCGAGGAGAAGACAAGTGGGAAGACGATGAACTGGATAGGACGCAGGAAGAGCTGCGCCATGGGCGCGGCCTTCTTGGAAAACGTCGGCGCATACTCGCCGAGGATGATGCCGATGGCGGTGCCGACGATGATCCACAGCGTGAGCGACGTGAGGATCTTGTAGGCGAGCGACTTTTTGGCGGGTGCAGTCGGCTCGAGGTGGGTGTAGTCGTAAGTAGGCGTCGTCGGTGCCATGCCTGAAGGGGAGTTGGAGCTTGTGAGTCGGTCGGTGCAAAACTGCAAATGACACGTACGGGTGGAATGATGCGCTCTGCATTTCGTGGAAGCTGCTGCCCTGCCGTGGGCTCTGGTTGCTCAAGCACCGCTCGCGCTAGGCTGATGGTGCTTGTTGGTTGGTGCCGGTGTGACGTATGCAATCACAGATCAAGGAGCACGCAGCATGACCGTGACGTGGCGGAGGTACTGGAGCAAAGATGTTCAGTTCCTTAGTGAAAGTGACTGTGTATCGGAGTTTGTAGAAGCATCGGATCGGACAAGAGACAGACGACGAGATCATGGAAAGCTTCGGCTGCTTGGATCCGCAAAAGTGGGATTTCAGTTTCCTCGTCACATATCCACTTTTCGATGCGGGCATTGACTATATATCAATCATGCATTCGCAACACAAAGCCATACAGTGAGCACGCTTGCCCCTTCCGAACGGAATTGCTCCCCATGAGGGTCTCAGTGCTTTCCAGCCAAGGCGTCCAGTGGATGCAATCGCGTCTCCAAGACTCCATGGACTTTACCCAATTTGGGCCACAGCCGACCACGTAGTTGTCTCAGGAACGCCAGATGGCCCACAGTACACGATGCCGCGTATGGTTTCCCACGCCGTGTGGTTTACTGCAACACGCACGAGGAGATCATGTGGCATCGGATTGGCTGGCGAGGGGCCTTGCCTAGCGAAAATCACACCGAGCAGAGCCAATGGCAGTGCAACGAGGAGGTGACGTTGCTAGCGATCTTCTTTTGGAGATCGCCAGAACCTATAGATAGGTTCTGTCCTCACGTCGAGTGTCGAAAAGCAGCCGAAAAGCATCATGCTCGTGGATTCATCTGCTATACGCAGAGCAGGTTTAGCTGGTACTGGTCTCCGCGTTCACGCTTCAAAACACACATCTCCCTTGCTGCTTTGGGCGACTTGATTATTTCAACTCCCTGACGTGGCATTCGTTCTCATCGGGCACGACATATCACTTCGACTATCGTCATCGTTCACGCGTGGCAATGCGTCCGCCGGTTTGATCGGAAACTTGAACGTTGGTTTTGAGCCCAAGAAAGAAACAGTGAATCTTTTCGGGTGGTGCCACTTTAGGAGGTAAACGAAAGCCAACAGGGCAATTACCATGCTCTGTCCACCCATGCCTTGTGCCGATTAAGCGGGCGGTTTCTCGCACGACTTGTTGAACCGAATATGTCACTCAGCGGGTCTACGTTCGCTTGCTCGATTTGTTCAGCGTGTTCGAGACCACCACGCGATCAGCCCCAAGCGACAGTCAACAAGAACGTGACTTCCACTGTATGTAGAGGCTCCCATCGGCCATTGTATTTATTGGTGTACGATGTCTTTACCAAACTATTGATCGACTCACTTCGACTGGACTCTTTCACGTCATCTACGCGATTAAGCTTCGTGAACGCTGAGCTTGGCCTGGTTCATCGATGTGACGCTCATCTTCTCGACGTACTCCTGCTCGGCGGCGTGGAGGCGCATCTGGCGCTCGTGCTCCCACTGCGGCGTGCGGAACTCGTTCTCAATCTTGGCCATCACGACCGCAGCGAGACAGTTGCCGAGCACGTTCGTGAACGTACGGGCCATATCCATGAACCAGTCAGCACCAAGGATCAGGGCCACAGGCCACGCCGGGACGTCAAACTGGTCGAGCGTCGACGCCAACACGATGACAGCAGCCGAACGCACACCGGCGACACCCTTGGACGAGATCATGAGCATCAACACCATGACGATCTGCTCACCAACCGACTTGTGGACACCAGCGGCCTGCGCACAGAAGACCGAGGCGAGCGACAGGTAGAGCGTCGAGCCATCGAGGTTGAACGAGTAGCCGAACGGAACAACAAAAGCCGAGATGTGCGGGCCAACACCGTACTCGTCAAGTGACTCGAAGACCTTGGGGAGCGCGGCCTCCGACGTGGCGGTGGTGTAGGCGATGATAAGCGGCTCGCGCATGGCCTTGAGGAACGAGATCGGGTTGATCTTGAACAGAAGCATGATCGGACCGAAGACCACGATGATGAAGAAAATGAGGGTGCCGTACACAGTGGCAACGAGCGCGCCAAGGCTGCTGAGGGCCGACATGCCGTTCGTGCCGATAGCGTTCGCGACGGCGAAGCAGACGCCGACCGGCGCGGTCCAGATCACAATGTCCACGAACTTGAACATCATCTCCATGACGGCACGCGCGAATTCCACAATGAGACGCTTGTGCTCAGCGGGGAGCTGGGCGGTCGAGACACCGACGAGGATCGAGGCAACAAGCACCTGGAGAAGCTCCGACGAGCCCGAGCCGCCCATCATCTCACCCCACGTCTTGGGCGCCAAGTGGTTGATCCAGCTCGCGAATGTGAACGTGGATGCCGTGCTCGAGGCCTTGTACTCGCCCTTCTTGACGATGCTGCTAGCATCGCCAGGCTTGATGATGTTGACGGCCAAGAGACCGATGACGAGCGCGATCGTGGTAACGATCTCAAAGTAGATGAACGACTTGATGGAGAGACGACCGAGCTGCTTCATGTCGTTCTGGCCAGCAATACCGACGACAAGCGAGGAGAAGACAAGCGGGAAGACGATGAACTGGATAGGACGCAGGAAGAGCTGCGCCATGGGCGCCGCGTCCTTGGAGAATTTGGGCGCATACTCGCCGAGGATGATACCGATAGCGGTGCCCAGCACGATCCAGAAGGTCAGCGACGTGTAGATCTTACGCGCGAGCGACTTCTTGGCGGGCTCGGCCGGCTCGAGCTGGGTGTAGTCCTGGGTGGGCGTGGTGGACGCCATGGTGATAGCGTGTACTTGCTTGAAGGGGCTTGTGAGTCGGTCGCGGTGAATTCGCAAGTGAGATTGAGAGCGCGAGTGGCGGCGGAGATGCCCCGCCTGGGAGATGAGGGCTGGGGCGTGGTGCAATCGCGTGCAACTCCCCACGCTTGATCGATTGCTCAAGTCCCGGCGCCGGGACAGGAGTGTGCCATCTGGGTCGCCCAGCCACGGTGCAGGTTCAAGGAGCCACCGCCGCGCCGTGTACTGTCGCCACGGGAGAGACCGTGACGCAGCCGGACAAAGATCCGAAAGCGCCGTTTTGGTTTGGTTTTGTGCCAGATGGAGTCGACAGCTCTGGCAGACGAAAATACTGGCAGAAAATACTGGGGGAAATTGCTCGTGGAGCCAGAGACAGGCGACTGAGTGGTCCGCGATGCCTCGAAAGCCATGATATCCGCTTTAGTTGGCTCTCCCTGGGATGGGCATTTGAGTCGCGCAGTGGGATACCATGAGTTCCTCGTCACATATTGCGCACCAAGCAGTGCAGCGCCGACCGGAGCCATGCGCGCGCCAAGCTCCTTCTCCAAAATGGCCAAGAATTCCATGTCCCGTTGGTGCATGCTTCCATTCCAAAGCAGGTGAGTATAGCTGGTCAAACACGTCGAGCTGTGGGTGGTGGCAGTGATTGTTTAGCGCCATGCGATCGTGTTCCCGAGGTGTCGCACGAGAGCCGGAGGAAGAAAGCGAAGAGTCTGGCATCCAGTATGGACTTGTGTGCAGAGGGCCTTCCATTGCTCGGCGAGGCTGGCCGTGTACACTGCGCGTTGCACATAGATCAAGCAGTTGGATGAGACGGCAGCGCGTAAAGAGAGAGACTGGACGGAGCCTCCCCATTCTGTGCCGTCCTATCACCGGATTACACTGTCATGTAGTGAGGCCAAAGTCGCTTGTGTCTGTGCTGCTGGAATGCACAATTGCTTTCGGTTCCACATCCATTGGAGGGGGCGGCTTAATCAAACGAGCCGTGCAAGCGGATAATCCGCTGGCGATTTGCCTTGTCGTTTACAACAACTGTGCTGTGGCCTCACACAATGCGCAGCTCCCTTTTCAAAATATCATAGTGATATCGTCGTCGCGTGATTGTTGGCCCATCCACGGCTGTTAGCATCTTTTTCATCTGCACGCTGTGTGCAGCGCAGCGCCGTCGTCAAGGACTCGGAGCCGTTAGTGTCGTTTCGTCGGCGATAGAGCGCAGCGTTCTGCAGTGGCATGACACGGCCGTGTCGGCAAGGAGCGGGTGCAAAGCTACGGACTGGATGTGTACCTACGTAGTACCTCGCGCTGCCGATGAGTGGGCGCGTGGGCGATGATCCTCCCGGGATGTGTAACGCGGCCGGCCACGACACACACCGCCAGCGCCGCCACGGGGGGTCCTATCCACTCGCGCACGCGAGCAGGGTATCCGCATCGAGTTCTAGAATTTACAGTCAGTACCGTAGTACGCTGTGGTGGACTAAACGGCTCTGTCTGGCCGATCCTCTGCTGTAGCTGACGCTCCGCATCCAGTCTCCTCCATACAACAGGGATATCGCTCCCATCAGTGAGACTTGGCGGACGGTCTCTTGTGGCAGGATGTGGGAAAGTGCACGTCCACTTGCACATAGAAGGGCCCACAAACCAGAACCCGGCCCCAGGTACAGCGCCTAACCTAATCAAAGATCATGAACTAGTCCGAGCGCCTACATTAGGACAACCATTTCCAAACGGGTTTGGGATCCCACCAACCCGTCTTTTGTGTCGTTTGCAGACCCGTTTCGGAGGCCAATCATATCGGCGGCAACTTGGCGACCACACCTCCGATCATGATGGCGACCTCGGCGCTCACGGCGGCGTGGCGCGTGGCGGCGCCGTCCACCGCGACGGCCAAGAAAAGTGCCGCGCTGGTACACACGACACGCGCGCTGGCGGCGCGGAGCGGCGGCTCCAAGGCGGCGGGAACCCGCCGCAACGACGACGACGACAACGACGACGACGAACTGCCGGCGCGCGAACCGGCCCGCGACCTCGAGGCCGAGTGGCGGCGCCTGCGCGCCAAGACGTTCGCCATGCCGCGCGAGCGCGACCCGCTGGACGCGCCCATCAAGAAGGCGCTCCAGGAGCGCGCGCGCAAGCGCCGGCTCGGGCTGCTCCCGGACGGCGACGACGACGACCAGCAGTTCGCCGAGGAGTACCGCGCGCGGCTCGAGAAGCAGCAAAAGCGCCGCGAGTGGCTCGAGAAGCAGCAGGCGTTTGCCGACAAAGTGCGCAGCGAGGACCGCCGCGGCGTGGCGCCGCGCCGCGTCGAGCGCCGCGCAGTCGCGCCGCGGGACAAGACGTTCACGCGCCTGCGGTCGGCGCCCGACGAGGTGATCGAGCGTGAGTACCTCGAGCCGGACGAGCCCGAGGACCCCCGTGGGTTGGATATTGCCGTCATTGGCCGCCCGAACGCTGGCAAGTCGTCGATTGTGAACAGTTTGCTGAATGTCACGGTACGCAGACGGCCCTTTTGTTTTCTGACGGTTGATGGATGACTGAAACGTATTGATGTTGTTCCCGACAGATCTCGGCCGTCTCGCCCAAGTACAACACGACGCGAGATCGTGTGATGGGCATCCTGACCGAGGGCAATGCACAGCTCACGTTCTACGACACACCCGGTCTCATCAAGCCCAAGGAGACCCACCAGTACGTGAGGGAGTTGGTCACGACCGCGGCTGAGACCGTCGAGAGCGTGGACATGTCGATGCTCGTCGTCGATGCCGTGAAGCGACTGGACGAAGACGCCATGGAGGCGTTGGAGAAGTTCGTGACAACCTCGGCCCAGGTGGCGTCGCCCATCATGCTCGTGATGAACAAGTGCGATCTCGTGAACGACCGCGAGAAGGCCAACGTGAACCACAAGATCCGCGATATCTCGCAGATGATTGAGGAGGTGTACAAGAAGCATTACGACGTGGAGGAAGATGACGAACTCGAGTTAGACATTGATCCACTCAAGTTTGTCGGAGACAACGCACTTCGTGTGTCGGCGCTCAAGGGCACGGGCATGGCCCACCTCAAGAACACACTGCTCGACCTCTCTGTGGAGCGACCATGGTACGTGTGTAATGTCTTGGCTAAGCGCAAGGCTCTTGTGTGCGACTGACTGTGATGAAATCCGAACTGTAGGAGTTACCACTCGTCCTTCAAGTCGGATCAATCTGATCTTGAGCTCGTCACTGAGATCATTCGTGAGAAGCTTTTCCGCCGATACAATAAGGAGCTGCCGTACTCGTTCCACCAGGAGAACGTCGGCTGGACACGCTTCAAGGACCGCAGCGTGCGCATCGACCAGGACATTTTTGTACGTCGTGTTCGCTCGCGTGGCGATGGATGTGGCGACTGATGTGATGGTCTGTAGGTCCCCGCGCCTCGCATCCGGAAGATGGTCGTGGGCCAGAACGGCGACAGCATCCGTGCTGTGGGCGTCGCGGCCCGCGAAGAGATCGAGCGTCTGCTCGGTTGTCCCGTCCACCTCTACCTGAACGTGCGCGTGGGCAAATAAGAGACATTGACGGCAAGCAATAGAAACAAAACACACACACACATGGAGAGACCATCTCGATCCATTTCCCTTTTCTCACTTCAAACTCATTTTTTCTTTTGGATCGTACTTAATCGAGTCCATACACTAGTTCCATCCGATAGCTTCGAGAAAATCCATGGGACGTTGCCCCGAGCCATCAACAGGAGCAAACGTGCAGGCTCACTTGGCGACGAGCTGGCGGCAGCATAGGTGGGAGACACGATGGACTTTGTATACCAGGCGAACGCGCTGTTTGTGGACGAGGCCTACGCCGAGGCCGTCGCGGCGTACTCGAAGGCGGCGGCGCAGCTGCCCGACAACGGCGACGTGCTGGCCAAGCGCGCAGCCGCCCACCTCAAGCTCAACAAGCCCAGCGACGCGCTCGCGGACGCCACGAAGGCGCTCGAGCTGGACGCCACGCTTGAGCACGCGCACTTGCGTAAAGGGTACGGATCCGGAAATGCTTTTTGCGGCGAAAGGATGGGCCTCGAATAACGACGGGATTTGTCTATGCACAGCATTGCGCATTTCGAGCTCGAGCAGTACGCGGCAGCGAAGAAGGCGTTTATGGCCGGCAAGGACATTGCCGCCAAGACGAATGAGTCGCTGGCCAAGCGATTCCAGACGTGGATCCGCAAGTGCGACGCCGAGCTAGACAGTGTGTGGATGGAACCTCCATTTCGGGGGGTGAAAAGTGGACTCATGTCTGGTTGCTGTGTCGTAGGTGATGATGAAGACATGGAGGTTGCAGCACCACCTGTAGCGCCCGTCCAGCCGACAGCAAAGCCTCCGGTGACTGGCGCTGCGCCAGTGGCACCTACTGCTGCGGCGACGAAGCCCGCGATCCGGTAGGTGGTGTGGTCACTGCCAATCCGAGGTTTCGTACTCACGACTCGTATGTACTGATACATAGCCACGAGTGGTATCAGTCGGCCACCCACGTGACGATCTCGATCTTCCAGAAGAACCTGACGAAGGACGACGTGGTCGTGGAGATGGAGCCCAAGAAGGTGCGTTGCTCTGGATTTTGGAGGTTGTTTCCCCACGTTTGCTGACAGCTCGTGCCGCATGTAGCTCCACGTGCAGCTTCGCGTGAACGGCGAGGTAGTCGATGCACTGGACAAGGCGCTTTTTGAAGAGATCAACGTTGCCGAAAGCACGTGGCGCATTGGAGGCCCCAAGGTTGAAGTGCGTCTGAAGAAGGCGGCCACTGGCACGCACTGGGACCAACTCGACGAGGCTGTCGTGGTCACTGGCGCCAAGGTGATCACGGGCCCGGCGGCTGTGTTTGAGGAGAAGAAGGCTGAGGTGCCGCGCCCCTACGCGAGCACGCGAGACTGGAACCAGATCGAGCGTGCCGTCGGCGAGGAGCTCGAGGCCGAAAAGCCGGAGGGCGAGGAGGCCATGCAGAAGCTTTTCCGCGATATTTATTCCAAGGCCGACGAGGACACGCGCCGCGCAATGATCAAGTCCTTTGTACGTTGGCTTTGGTGTGGGTCTGGTTGTGTTTGGTGGATGGCGACTGACGGTGTTCGTGTGTTGTATCCTCAGCAAACGTCGGGCGGCACAGTGCTGTCGACCAACTGGAAGGAGGTCAAGGAGAAGGACTATGAGAAGGAGCGCATCGCGCCCGAGGGCATGGAGTGGAAGAAGTATGGCTGAGAGGGCGGGACGCATCCATTGCTCGCTCCACAGATGGCTACATGGTGCTTTCCGATACTAACCCGTTCGTAACTCATTTCCCTCCGATAAGGCAACGTCTGGATTATCTCTCTTTGCGGGTAATCTGTGTTATCTACTATCGTCATATTCCATATCAAAGGGAAGGAGGGAAAAGGTGGCCCCATCCGATGGCGGGGGGAAGGAATTCCCCCCCCCTCTTCCTCTCGCATGTTACAACCGCGAGGGGCTGCTAAAGTTCCCACGCAGTACCATCATAACCAGCCTCGTGCTGTAACCGCACTTAGCGCCCTCATCATCCATGTCGTCCACGCCCGTGCGCCGCGGCGCCGTCGGCAAGCGGCCCATCGCGGCCACGCGCCGCGACGACAGCGCGAGCGGCTCGTCGTCGTCGGCGGACGACGACTCGGACGGCGCGACGCGGCCGCCGTCGACCGTCAAGAAGCCGCGCAAGATGGCCGCGCCCGTGCGGCTCGCCAGGCGGTCCACGCCGCCGGGCACGCCGACGACGCGGCGCACGCCGACCAAGATGACCATGCCGCCGTCGCGCGCGGCGTCGTCGCCGGGGACGCCCAAGCGCCGGTTCCGCCCGGGCGCGGTCGCGCTCCGCGAGATCCGGTTCTACCAGCGCTCGACCGAGCTGCTGCTGCGCAAGCTGCCGTTCGCGCGGCTCGTGCGCGAGATCCAGATGGAGTTCACGCCGCGCGAGTTCCGGTGGCAGGCCGAGGCGCTGCTCGCGCTCCAGGAGGCCGCCGAGGCCCATCTCGTGCGGTTATTCGAGGACGCGTACGTTGTGCGGAAAGATGGAGTCGTGGATGGGACTTGGGGGCGGTCGGCTCACAGTGGGTGGTCTCTGTGTGTGTAGGAACCTGTGCGCGATCCACGCCAAGCGCGTGACGCTCATGGTCAAGGACATACAACTCGCGCGACGCATCCGTGGCCGCCACCTCGGCGAGTAGGTTGGTCGGTGCCAGAGCGGCAGCACATGAAGTAAGCGGATCGTTGGGCACGGGGGTCGGCCCAGCAACAGAGACGTGTATATGTACTATAGAAGCACTAGGGAAACAACGACGGACCCAGCGACCGAAGTTTTGAAGTGGCGAGACAGAGGCAAAAAGAGAGAGAGAGAGCTCGCGGGAACTCGGACATGTCTCCTCTCCGGGGATCAACGTGTGGCGCTTTATATGTATGGTTCTTTTCTCGAAATGCTCGCGCTGCCCTCGTCGAAATTGTGTGCGTTTTATGTGAACTCCAGACGTTGCGTATCACCGTCGACGCTGTACAGCACGTGATTCTGACACTCTTCGCCCAGCGCCGGCTAGTCAAGTTCCAGTCGACGAGCCGCATCTCATTGGAGTGGCTGGGCCGTATGGCGATGTTCACGTGATGTCGATATCAGGCGAAAGAGACGACATCTTGATATCTCCCGACTACTCTGGTGCACCAGTCGACGGTGAGCCAGGCCACGGCGCCTTGCACAGGTACAGATCCTGGTACTTTTGAAGCGACGCTCGCGGCTTGAGTTGCTTGGCGTACGTGACGCGTTCGAATCGCTCCTTCGCTAGGTTGCGTCCGATCACTGTCATCGTCTCGACGCACTGTAGGAAAATACACGCGGCCGTCACGTCGATCGTTAGTTAGAGTCAGCATGTGGAGCCTTGCGCGACACTGCAAACGTACGAGTGAGTGGCCGCTGCGCTGCGGACAGTAGTGTTGACACGACGCAAGTCCCGAAATGCACGTTTTCTCTCCAAAGAGCTTCCGCGCCTCGGCTTTCCAGGCGTGGACGAGCGACTTGGCCTCTTGGGAAGTTGAAACAGGCCCAAGCTTCACGTACGCTTCGTACTCACTGTCCGGATCCAGGAATTGGTAGTCCTGGAAGAGGTCCTGCTCGGCACTGT
This sequence comes from Pythium rishiriense, assembly GCA_023335895.1. Taxonomy (NCBI): domain Eukaryota; phylum Oomycota; class Peronosporomycetes; order Pythiales; family Pythiaceae; genus Pythium; species Pythium rishiriense. Next base: position 15,663 of record JAADVT010000076.1, read on the forward strand.
TGTGGTCTTCATACGAGTTTCCTGGCGCGCGCTCCAAGATGCGTTTCGTTGTGATGTATGGAGGAAGCAGCGACGACCTCGCGCCTGCAAGATATGCTTTCATCTCGGGAGCATTTGCGCCTTCATACTCGCGGTCTGGGCTCGAGAATATAAGATCCCTTGTCAGCCAAGCACCAACCTCAATACACAAAGTTGAACGCACCTAGCTCGATGACACGGTTCACAGGGTTGTAAGAGACGCAGTGATACTCAGCTGAGCCGATGATAAGTCGGTCATGGAGCGGGAAGAAGCGACCAATATCCTTGCTGGAAGTCACAGTACACTCGCCCTTCTTCACACTCAGAGACCCCGGAAGCGGCTGGGAGGCCGCCTTGAAGAGCACAGCATAGTGCCACGCCTGACGTACTTGGATTGTCGACACGTGGTCAGCATAGATCGGAGATCGCGTGGTTGGGGATGTCGATGGTGACGCTTTGAAGTTTTCAGTGCCGCTCTTGGCAGCCAAGAAAGATGCTTCCGTGTGGTTATCCGGGGTATCCACGGACGGTGTCGCCATCTCCACTTTGAAGGCCTGGATCAATCGAAGAATCAGACCCTCCCACGTGGCACCCGCACGCACAATGGTGGGTGTGGACGTGGACGTGACGAGTGAGTGCGCGTACGCGGCAGCCTCAACTTTAAGTTCATCTTCAAACAGTGGATCTCGATACATTGCGCTCTGGAACAGCGACCCCAGCCGCACCAGACCGCTGGGCGACTGTGGGTCGATTGTCGTCTGTTGTGGTGTCCGCGAGTCATACAGGAGAGGAACGTGCTCGCGTAAGAGATCGTCAAATGCCACGGTCGGCTGGTTCTGGACTATACATCGAGACACAATCGACACAACCGAATCACATTAGTTCCCCGTCCTTCCGTCTTCCGTACATAGAAGCACATACGAATCAGCAAGACGTTGAGCAGAGCGTTCGTCTGCCTGACAAACTCGGATGCGAACGGTGCGAGCACAAAACGTCCCAGCACGCGGAGAAACAGCGCCGATGCGATCGCCGTCTACCATCAAAACACGTAAGTACCACGCTCTCCAGTCGCTCCCCCGGTAGCAGAAAAGGGTGCGTCTCACCGTTGGAGGCACGCGATCCGACGCCGCCTTGAACTCTACGCGCCCCCAGCACACAAAAACAAAACGGGTTTTTGGTGTTGGTGATCTCACATCCACAAAGCTGTGCGCTGAGGGCGTCACGTACGTCTCGCCGCAGCGGCTTCCGCGGTCGCCAGCAGTTGCACGATCTCCTCCGGCGGCTTGGACAACGTGCGCACGACGGACAGTGGTGAGAGCCCAGCGCGGTCGCGCAGCGTCGCGTCAGCGCCGCGTGCCAGCAGCGCCTGTGTGACCTCGGCGTAGCCCGCCATGGCCGCGACGTGGAGCGGCGTGCGCCCGAACGCGTCGCGCACGTCCACGTCAAAGCCCACTCGGTCCACGAGCAGCGCGACGCACGCGGCCTTGAGGCTCTGGCGCGCCATCGACTTGTCGCACGCAGCGTGGAGCAGCGTCGCGCCGGTTTCGTTGCGGGCCGCGCGCACGTCCAAGCGCCAGTGGCGCAGTCCGTCGCGCGTGGGCACGACGCCCGTGGCGAGCCAGTGCTCGAGGTCCTTGCACTTGGCCGCGGTCGCGAGGCTGAAGAGCGCGTAGAGCACGGCGTTGGCCGTGCCCTTGGCGGACGCGTAGCCCATGGCGCGTTGGAAGATGGCGTCGCTGTCCTCGCGCGCGTGGACGACGGCCACGAGCCGCGCCTTGAGCGCGTCGACCTGGAGCCGTAACAGCGCCACGTCGTCGGGTGTGCCAGCGGATGCCGGGGCATCTGCCATGGCAGCGTCCGCGAGCGCGTCACGGCACGAGATCTCCATGCGCGCGAGCCGCGCGGTCGCGTCGTCCATGAGCTGGAGCAGCGACGCCTCGTCGCGGGCCGACGGCGCCAGCGACACGGCGGCGATGTCGCGCGTCATTTTCCCCGGGACAAAGCGATTTTGGGTGTCCACGATGGCACCCAGCTTGTTCCCAAATATACGCATCGGAATCTTTTTAACTACACATATAGACACGGTAAAGACCCTGGAAAATACAAAATCACTCAACTAGACGCAATCTCGGTCGCCACTTCAAAGGCATTCAGTCGAGGGTGTCACTATGGTCGAACATTCCAAATCGACGCCCCACCCGGACCACGATGGCCGAGCTGCGGAGCGCCGAGGCCTCACTGGCGGCGCTGGAGACGAGCGTCGCGACGCTGCGCAGCGTGCGGGACGCGCCCCCAGCGGAAGACGACAACCCCGCGGTGGAGATGGTGCGTGAGACGGTGCGGTCCGTGGCGCAGGCCGTCGAGGGCGACGTCCACGCGACGATGGCCAAGTTCCGCGCGCGCGCCACGACGGTCGATCCCGTCACGAACGAGCCGCGCTTCGGGCCCAAGACCATGGCGCGCGTCACGGCGATGCTGGCCGCGTACGACGCGCTGTACGAGGAGCTCACGGCCCACGAGCTGCTTGCGACGGCGCAGCGGCTCGTCGAGTCGGCCGACGCCACCCGCGCCCGCGAGGCCGCTCGCCGCCACGCGGACGAGCAGCAGCTCGCGCGGGCTCGCGAGGCCGAGGAACGCGAACAGCGACAGCGCCTCGTCGCGAAGCAGACCGCGCAGCGCGAGCGGGAGCGCGAGGCCGAGCGCCAGCGCGTTGCCGAGCTCGCGCGGATCGCGCAGCTCAAGCGCGAGGAGCGCGAGCGCCAGCGGATCGCCGACGAGGCCCGCGCGCGCGACGAACAGGCTCGGCTCGCGCGCCAAAACGCCACGGCCGAGGTCGGCTTGGAGGGCCTGAAACGGGCCGTCGAGCAGCTTCGCCGCGGGATGGCCGGCGAGCCGGACGCCGTGGCGCGGCGACCGCTCGAGAAACTCCACGAGCTGGTCGCCAACGTGTGCGCGGCGCCCGACAAGGCGGCGTTCCGCCACATCCCGCGCGATAATGAGCACTTCCACGACGACATTGGGCGCCACAACGGCGGCCACGCGTGCCTGCTCGCCATGGGCTTCAAGGAGCTCGAGACCGAGCCGGGCAGGCGCGTGTTCATCCTGGAGGAGCCAGACTTGAGCGAGGATTTGGACCAGTGGAGCCGCTGGTTCGACGGGCTCAAGGAGATGAAAGAATGGCTCGAGGAGCAGGCAAAGGCCTGATTGAAACACAAGCGCTACTTGTATTTCAGGTATCACAAAGGACCGACGTGAACGTACTTTATAGACTACAGTTGATGGGTTTCGCTTGCTCCCGCGATCTTTCTTCTGGCAGCACCCCCGTCGACGCACAACAACGACCGAGAATAAACACGCACTGGACATCCACCCCGCCCTCTTTGGTGGCCCGCTCTTACATGACCAAGCACGCGCTTGGGTTCTTGCTGTCACGCGAGTTGCGATCTTCTTTTACCATCGGCGCGCGCGTCGAGCGAAAGGCAAAGTTGCGGCGAATGTACCCGCGCAGCAGCTTGTGCTCCTTGCGCAGTGTCACCATGGTCGAGTCCACCATCTCCACAAGGCCCGGCTCGATCGAGCCCGACGTCTGGCGCTCCAGGAGGCGTTCCGACGCGAGCTGTACGCGGTATGCTGCCTTGGACACACGAAGCGCTGCGACGTACGCCGACGAGCCCTTCAGTGAGTGGGACTCGCGGCGTAGCAGGTTGTAGTCTCTGTGGTCGTACGCATCGTCGATTCGAGTCATCGCTGCTTCGCAGCCGAGAGCAAACTTCTCCAACAGATCCAAGAACAATTCTTCACGATCGCCGCACTGCTCCACACCGAGCGCATAGTTCACGGGGTCGCCTTCTGGAATCGCGATATCCATTGGTGACATTGAGGAAAGGGACTCCCCCGTGCGACCACGCCCCATCGTGTGGGTGCTATTCAGTGGTCCTTGCAATGGACTGCGCGCGGCCAAAGATAGCGGCGGCACTTCGCCTCCATTTTCATCACCATCTTCATCAGTGCTTGATCCGGATTTACGTCTCTTCTCTTCTCGTTGCTGACGAGCATCCAAGGCAACTGGAGACGGAATGGGCTTGTTTAGCTGCGCGCTCCAGATGATCGGAGTCTTCGGATACGATGCCCGCTTCACGGTAATTTGCTCGCTCAGGTCAGGTTGGTACAATGGAGACGACTTCCCAGTTGGCAGGGTGTTGGAGGTCTTGTCGGTTGACGGATTCCAGTCTGGCACTTCTACGATTGCGCCGCTAGCGTCACGCTGGAAGGTAAGCAAGGATCCGCTCGAGGATCGTGTGTGGTTGTTCGATGACATCGGTGTACTGCCGAGACTGAAAATTGATGTGCTCGGCACAGCCGTGCGAACAGAATGACCTCCACGGCGGTTCACGGCCATAGGATCGTCCAACTCGAGGTTCGCGATAGCCCGAGTCAAGTCAAGCTGCTGCATGTGCTGCGAGGCAGGCGCCAGACGTGTTGACGGGGTGATCAACACAGAGCGGACATCGTCATCAATTTCGTCCACCGACGCTCGAGTAGCTGGGTTCGCGTTCGGATACGTCGATGGTGCGCCACTGAAGGAATCACGCAGCGGAGTGTTCGACGGAATCTTGGTTGGAGCTGATGATGGATGCGCTGGAGTTGTCGTGGTCGTAGGCTTGGGAGGCTTTGCGGAGCCCAAATAGCGCACCTTCATCCATTGTCGAATAGCTCGTCGTAGTGTGGGCTTCGAAATCGGCTTCACCATGAACTCATCCATTCCTGCATCCAAACACTTCTGGCGATCACCGTTCATCGCGTACGCAGTCAGTCCCAAGATGGGGATACGCGGCAGGTTCTTCTCTTGCTCAAACTGCCGGATCATCTTGGTCGCCGAGTAGCCATCCATCACGGGCATTTCGCAGTCCATAAAGATGAGGTCAAATGCGAGGTGATTCTGGATGTATGCGTTTACAGCGTTCCGACCATTCATCTCCCACTGCAGCAAATGATCATCTTCCTGGAGGAAGCATTTGAACACTTCCCAGTTGAAATCGTTGTCTTCGACCACGAGAATGCGGGCCTTGGCCGGTACTACAACCAGAGGGCCGTTTGAAGTACCACTTCCAACGCTATCGTTAGACGTGATGGCTGCACCCACCCCATCATGCGCGGTCGGTGTGATCATGAGATCATCTGGACCAAAGAGCGAACTCTTGCGACCTTCATCGTCGGCCGCGAGCTGCACGACAACCGTGAAGTAAAAATTACTGCCGGACCCAAGTTCACTCTCCACGTCAATCGAGCCATCCATGAGCTCCACGAACTGCTTGCAGATAGCGAGACCGAGACCGGAGCCCGTTGGGTTGTTCTGACGCGTACGCTCGAGCTTCGTGAAGAGCGAAAAGAGTCGGGACTTCTCTTCGGCATCCATGCCAATACCCGTGTCGGCCACTTGGAACAACAGCTTCACACATCCAGAAGGGATATCCTGCGACTTCACCTTGGAGCACGACACAATAATCGAACCTTGGTTTGTGAACTTGACAGCGTTCGACAACAGATTGAGGAGAACCTGACGAAGACGGAACACGTCGCCGACAACCACTTTGGGAACGTCGTCGTCACACTTCTGCTCGAGAATCAATCCACGCTCACGGGCCTTCAAGTTGAAGATTTCTATCGAGTAGTCAAGCAAATCCTGCATATGGAATGGCGCAGACGAGATCTCCATATGCCCAGCTTCGATCTTCGACAAATCCAGAATGTCGTTGATGAGGTTGAGGAGAAGCGAGCCGGAAACGTACGCGATATGTACGTAGCGCTCCGACACCGAGTCGATTTTTTGCTCTTTCAGAAGCTCGAGCATGCCAAGAACACCGTTCAGCGGAGTGCGCAGTTCGTGACTGAATGAAGCGAGAAAGTTCACTTTCGCAGCCTCCATATGCTTTCTCGCCGTATAGTCTTGGCCGACGCCGATCACACCTCGAATGTTGCCGTGCATATCCTTCTTACTTGATGCGTTCACAAGTAGAAGCAAGAAGACACCAGCCTTTGTCGTCATGGGTAGCTCCATCTCTCCGACATCGATACCAATCAGGGCTTGATTGAGAAGCTGTCCGACCTGGAGACGACTTTCCGGAATAATGAACATATTGACAAGCGACAAACCCAGCACGGTTGACTTGTGGTACCCCGTGATCTCTTCGATCTTCTGGTTCCACTCATTGATGCAGCCGTTTGTATCCACTCCAAAAATCGGAGCGTTTGCCGTGTCGATAAGCCGGAAGTACTCGTGCTCTTGAGCGATACGATCCGTGATGTCTTGACCGATGCCAACGACACCGACAATATTGCCGTTGGAGTCCATTCGAGGAGTCGCGTTCAGTAGAATCTCGATTCGAGTACCAGGACGTGTGATGAGCGGAAACTCGAAGTTTGCGGTCTGGATACCTTGAAGAGCTTTCGACAACACTTCCGCCACTAGGGGTCGGTATTCAGGGGAAATGAACGTCTCCACAAGGTTCTCACCCATGACCTCGTGGATGGAGTAGTTCGTGATCTGTGCGGCCTTCTTGTTCCAAATCGTGACACACATGTTCGCGTCCACACCAAAGATTGGGGCGTTGGCCGTATCGATCAAACGACTGTACTCTTGCTCTTGCGCGATTCGGTCCGTGATATCTTGGCCGATGCCAACCATACCAACGACTTTACCGTGCTCGTTGAAGCGAGGAGTCGCGTTCAATAAAATCTCCACACGTCTTCCAGTCTTCGTGACCAAAGGGAATTCGAAGTTTGCAGTTTCAAGACCGTCAAAAGCCTTCGAGAGCACTTGCGCAACTGCCTCGCGGTAATCTTCGGTGATGAACTTCTCAACGAGGTTCTCGCCCATCACATCAGACGTAGTGTATTGTGTGATCTCCGCCGCCTTCTTGTTCCAAATCACAACGCAGCCGTTGACATCGACGCCGAAAATTGGTGCGTTGGCCGTATCGATTAAGCGGGTGTACTCCTGCTCTTGGGCAATGCGGTCCGTGATATCTTGGCCGATAGCAACAACACCAACAATGTTACCGTGCTGGTCGAACCGAGCGGTAGCGTTCAACAGGAACATGACCTTGCGTCCAGTCTTGGTCGTAAGCGGAACTTCAAAATTTGCCGACTCGTCGCCTTGCAGAGCTCTGGACAGTACCCCAGCAACAGCTTCACGATATTCTTCAGAAATGAACTTGCACACCAAGTCCTCTCCCTTGACTTCGTCTGGCGTGAACTGCGTGATCATAGCTGCTTTGCGGTTCCAAATATTTACAATGCCGTTCACGTCGACGCCAAAAATGGGCGCGTTAGCCTTGTCGATCAAACGACTGTACTCTTGCTCTTGGGCAATACGATCGGTGATATCTTGGCCAATACCTACCATACCAATCACCTTGCCGTGTTCATTGAACCGGGGAGTCGCGTTCAACAGGATCTCAACGCGGCGGCCAGTTTGAGTCACCAGAGGAAACTCGAAGTTCGCGGTATCAATGCCACTAAGAGCCTTCGAAAGCACATACCCAACGGCCTCTCTGTAGTCTTCGGTGATGAACTTCTCCACGAGATTCTCACCCATCACGTCCGAGTTGGTGTACTGTGTGATTTCGGCAGCCTTCTTGTTCCAAATGTTCACCTTGCCCTGGGCGTCGACACCAAAAATCGGCGCATTCGCCGTGTCGATCAAGCGCGTGTACTCCTGTTCTTGTGCGATACGATCCGTGATGTCCTGACCGATACCAACCATACCGATCACTTCACCGTGTTCGTTGAACCGAGGTGTTGCGTTCAACAGAATCTCAACACGTCTACCAGTCTTCGTAATCAACGGGAACTCAAAGTTGGCAGTCTCCAAACCACTAAATGCCTTCGAAAGTACTTGGGCAACAGCCTCACGGTAGTCCTCCGTAATGAACTTCTCCACAAGGTTCTCACCCATCACGTCCGAGTTGGTGTACTGCGTGATCTCAGCAGCCTTCTTGTTCCAAATAGTCACCTTGCCATCCGTGTCGACTCCAAAGATCGGTGCGTTGGCCGTATCAATGAGTCGGCTGTATTCCTGTTCTTGTGCGATGCGGTCTGTGATGTCCTGGCCGATGCCGACCATGCCCACAACCTTGCCGTGCTCGTTGAATCGTGGAGTCGCGTTCAGCAGAATCTCAACACGACGTCCAACCTTTGTCACCAGAGGGAACTCAAAGTTGGCTGTCTCCTGGCCGTCAAGAGCTTTGGACAATACTTGAGCAACAGCCTCGCGGTAATCTTCAGTGATAAATTTCTCCACGAGCTTCTCACCCATCACGTCCGAGTTGGTGTACTGCGTGATCTCAGCAGCCTTCTTGTTCCAAATAGTCACCTTGCCCTCGGCATCAACTCCAAAAATTGGGGCATTTGCAGTGTCGATCAAGCGCGTGTATTCCTGTTCTTGTGCGATGCGATCCGTGATATCTTGACCGATGCCGACCATACCAATGACCTTTCCGTGCTCGTTGAATCGCGGAGTCGCATTGAGAAGAATCTCCACTCGCCGCCCAACCTTCGTCATCAACGGGAACTCAAAATTCGCAGTCTCGATACCGTTTAACGCCTTAGACAATACGTATCGGACAGCTTCTCGGTAGTCCTCCGTAATGAACTTCTCCACAAGGTTCTCACCCATCACGTCCGAGTTCGTGTACTGCGTGATTTCGGCAGCCTTCTTGTTCCAGATGTTCACCTTCCCTTCGGCATCCACACCGAAGATTGGAGCATTCGCCGTGTCGATGAGTCGGCTGTATTCCTGCTCTTGCGCGATTCGTTCTGTGATGTCTTGTCCAATACCGACGACACCAACAATATTGCCAAGTTCGTTGTAGCGCGGAGTCGCGTTCAGCAAGATTTCAACACGACGACCACTCTTAGTGATGAGAGGGAAGTCGAAGTTCGCAGTCGGAGCACCCTGGAGAGCCTTGCGAAGAGCAAAGCCGACGTCAGCCCGTGCCTCCTCCGACACGAAGTTGTTCACAAGGTCCTTCTCCAGCACTTCTTCAAGCGAAAACTGCGTGATCTCCGCCGCTTTTTTGTTCCAGATGTTCACGTGGCCCTTCATATCAACGCCAAAAATCGGCGCGTTCGCTGTATCAATTAGCCGACTGTATTCTTGCTCTTGAGCGATACGGACAGTGATATCTTGACCAATTCCGACAACGCCAATGATCGTACCCTTCTCATCGTGGCGAGGAGTCGCGTTCAGTAGAATCTCCACCCGGCGTCCAGTTCTGGTGATGAGCGGGAACTCGAAGTTTGCTGTCTCGACACCGACAAGTGCGCCTGAAAGCACGTCGCCGACTTCTTTCTTGTACTCTTGCGGGATGAAATTCTCCACCAAGTTCGCACCCAGCACGTCGAAGACTGAGTACTCTGTGATCTGAGCAGCCTTGCGATTCCAGATGTTCACTCGACCTTCTTTGTCGACACCAAAGATCGGTGCGTTTGCCGTATCAATAAGTCGAGAGTATTCTTGCTCTTGCGTTCTCCGGTCAGAGATATCCTGGCCAATACCAACCACACCACACACGTTTCCGATGTGATCGTATTTCGGCGTTGCGTTTAGCAAGATGTATAGCCGCCGACCCGATTTTGTGACGAGCGTAAACTCGAAGTTGGCGGTCTCAATACCATTCATGCCCTTCGACATGACGTCCTTGACTGAATTCCGATGTTCCGGCGCGATGTAGTTGAGCACATGCTCGCCCATAACTTCCTCGTTCGAATACTGAGTAATGTTGGCCGCCTTCTTGTTCCAGATCAGCACATTGAAGTCAAGATCGACGCCAAAGATCGGGGCGTTGGCCGTGTCAATGAGCCTAGAGTACTCTTGCTCTTGAATGATGCGGTTTGTGATGTCCTGCGCGATTCCGATCGCACCACAGAGGTTACCCAAGTGATCGTACCGAGGTGTGGCGTTCAACAGGATCTCCACTTTTCGGCCACTCTTGGTGACCAACGGGAACTCAACGTTGGCAGTCTCAATCCCGAGGAAGGCTTTGTCAAAGACGTCTGCAGCTGTCGCCTCGTACTCCTCTGAGATGAGCGTCTCGATAAGACTCATACCAATCACTTCTTCGGGAAGGTATTCACTTGTCTCGGCCGCCTTCTTGTTGAAGATCACGATGCGTCCTTGGAGATCCACGCCCACGATCGGTGCGTTCGCAGAGTCGATAAATTTACGGTACTCCATTTCCTTGGCATTGCGTTCCGTCACGTCCTGGCCGATCGCGACCACGCCCACGACATTACCCGCGGCGTCGATACGTGGCGTGAGACAGACCGCAATCTCGACCCGCGAGCCCGTGGCAGTGATCAGGGGCAGCTCGAAATCACCGCCGGCAACGCCCGTGAGCGTCTTCTGGATCTGCTTGGACACTTCACAGCGGAAATTCTCGTCGACCATCGGCAGCAGCGGCGTGCCGACGACGTCGAGGTACCCCGTGAGCGACTCGGCCTTGGCGTTCCAGACCGAGATGTTGGCATCCTGGTCCAGTTCGATGATCGGCGCGTTGGCCTGCATGATAACGTTGGCGTAGTGCATCTCGTGGATGTGGCGCTCCGTGACGTCCTGGCCAATGCCGTACACGCCAAGCGGCGTGCCGTCCTCGCTGAGCAGCGGCGTCACGCTCGTGACCACAAGCGCGTTGCGCCCCGTCACGGTGCGCAATGGGATCGTCACTTCAAGCGTCGACGTCCGGTCCTGGAACGCGAGCGCGATGGACCGCTCGACGGCGTCGCGCCGCGAGGCGCCGACAATGTAGTCTTGCAGCGGCTGGCCGACGACCTCGGTGGCCTCAAAGCCCGTGATGGTCTCGACCTTGCGGTTCCAGAGCGTGACAACACCGTCGACGTTGACGCCGATCACGGGCGCGTTGGCGTCGTGGAGCACCTTGAGGAACGCCGGCGGCGCGATGGCCTTGCTCGAGTTGGACTTGTTGGACACGGTGGACGACGCCGAGCGCGTGCGCGCGAGCCGGCCGCTGCTGTAGGACGACGACGACGCCGAGGACGTCGGCACGCCCGCGGCCGTGAGCAAGTGCGCGATCGAGATGGCCGCGACCTCGTCCATGCTGCCGTCCTCCGAGACCTCGCGCGACTGCGAGTGGGAGGCCGACGACGACGACGACGACGACCGCGGGAGCAGCGCCCCCGCGCCGGCCGACTGGGGCATGGCCGCGGGCGTCTGGAGGCGAATGGTTGTGGGCGGCGCGCGCCGCTTGCTGCCGCGCCCCGACCGCCGTGCCATGGCAGTAGGGAGGAGGGAGCGAGAGGGCGGCAAAGAGGAGGAGGAGGAACTGCGAGCACCCTTCCCCTTCTTGGTGGTGGCGTGGGGCCGCGTCCCAAGTGAGTTTTGGACGCCGCCGGCGGGCGCGGACGACGGCGGCACCTCCCGGGCCGGGGAGGGCAAGGGGCAGGTGCGTGAGGGTTCCATCCGCGGTCGGAATGGCGCTCGCATCCCACTTGCGCAGGTTGACTCTGGCGTACCCCTAGTCCTTTCTGGGGTGGGCGACCGCGTGTCTGGCGTGGATGAACCTCCCGAAAAAATCGATTTTCGAGTGGATATTATGAGGGAACGCCGTGGAAACGCAGCAAATGGACGCTCCCGTCTCTGTTGAGGCGCGACAAGGGAAAATCGATGCGAAAGAGGGGTAGGGGTTTCTTCGTGGCTCGGCATGTTGGTTTTTTGGTGGCTGGAGTCTCCCGTTGGAGCTGGGAACTCGGCTCGGCGATCAAAGATGGAAGGAGGGAATTTCTGTGTTTCCGCCACCTGCTTTCACATTTTGCGGTGCACTACATCTTCTCCACTGTGAGGGGCAAAACGGTGAGCTGACCGTCTTCTGGGTCGAAACTGCTCAACTGAAACGAATTCCGAAATTGGGATCCAAGGTTGAAGGGAAGGAAGCACGGAGTGACGCCATCGGCCAGAACGTGGGATTTTCCAGCGATTCGCGAGTGTCGAGAGAGCTGAAGACTCTTTCGAACCGTTCGGCGCCGTCCCGTTGGCTCGCTCAGCATGCACAACAACAAAAAATGTCGAAGCCACGAGGGTGGACCAAACGGAAGAGAGACTTGCGACAACCAGCACGACCCCCGTGGCACTCGCCCACACACTCCATCGATCCCTGCAGTGCGAGTGCGACACCAGCCGCGCAGCTGGCCCACGGGATTGAGCGAGGCGCGAGACGGGGCGATTTACCAACTCAGCTCTGCGCGTGGACATGGGCCAGCCAGCTGGCGCGTCTGCCAGGCGTTCGAAAAACGCCGTGAGGACACCTCGCCCAATCCGATCCACGTGCCGGGCGCGGTTCTTTTTGTGAGGGGCTTGACTGCTCTGGACGGAAAACTCTTCGTCCGCGTCCGGAGAACGCGCCGACAACTCGAGCTATAGCAGGCCGGTGCGAGTTGGCGCGACGATTGTCGAGGCCGATGGACGAGAACTGTGTGGTACACTGTACGGTAATAGTTGGAATGGACGGTCGTCAGCGACGAAATGTCCGGACAGAAGAGATCCAAAGATCCCGGAGAAAGTGGCAACGTGGTCCGTGGAGCCGGAGCAAAAGAGTTCAGAGAATCGAGGAGAAACGACCGGCAATGCCTGGAGGCTGTGTCCTTGAACCGTGGACTCGGATCCAAAGGGGGCGAGTGGCCAGTGCGGGGCCACAGCACCGCAGGACGCTTCCACTGACCCGAAAGCGTCCAGGTGGCATGGATACACCACGCGTGAAAGCCGCCTTTCGAAGTGCGCACCGTGGCGAGAACCTTTGGTCAGACAGAGAGACCCTGGCATACACACGATCTGTACCGAACAGCGTGGGAATGCTGTCTCGGTGCTCATCTTGTTGTTTTGGGACTCGCGGCTTTCGACCCCGGATTTCTTCCCACAAAAATGGAGAGCAAGCGCTCAGCAAGCACGCGCGGTCCGGATGCTGCATGCCGTGTGCTTGTCGGCGCTGCTCTGTCTGCCCACTATGATCACCCACGTAACTTCCAGTAGTACTGGAACGGCCGAGGAAGATAGCCGTGCCGGCGGGCTGCCACGCTCTCCCTCGCTCCCTCCGTGCTTGCACGCGCAGCGGCCGGCGAGCGACTCCACTCGGGTGTCCGTCCAGTCTGCCGCCTGCTGATAATAACGAATCGCGCATCGCGAAACTGACTTCCTCATGGCATTTGGACCGTGCAAGGGCCCCGAGGAAGTCCGTTGCACGCCGGGGAATCCACAACGGAGGCCAAGTTGGCCTCTTTCCGAAATCCTCCTGTCGCTTACAAAGCGAATCCCTTCAGTCTTACATCGCGCACGTCATGCGAGTTGTATGTCCCTGCCACAGGGCGCTTCACAGAGGTGCCACCCCTGTCGTACAGTACACTCCTGCCGACTGCTTCTCTTTCTCTCTCTCTCTCACTCGCTGTGGGTGAGATGGAAACCTTGCGCACGCCAGCGTCCTCATCACACAGCTATGATGACCACACCAGGCAATCAAGCAAGACACCCATTCCGTTGGAATTGGAATGGGTTGCATGCTCCTCCTTCCACGCATGTCTACGCGTCTATGCGTCCCCATGCGCTCACGCCAGCGCACAGTCGCTCTCGTCCTGCCATGGGATCCACCTACAGTACCACAAGACAAGATGCGCGTCGCATTCGAAACGAACCTGGGTCGGCATTCGATTTGGATATATGATTCATTTCTTTCCGTTGTTTTCTCGGATTACGCTTCTGTGGCGATTTGCTGCGAGAACACTTGCGTCTCTAGAAAGCTGCGGTAGAAGGCCATGTCTTCGATCGGCACACGGCGCAAAAATTCAAGTTTGTCGAACACCACGCTGTAGTCAAAGTCGTCCGATAGCACGAAGCGGAACTCGTCGAACGGGTGGAGCAGTTGGTGCACGGCCGCGCGAAAGCACTCGCGCACACGGGTCTCCGGGAACCGCCGCGTCGACTGGGGCGAGATAGGAAGACACATGGGCACGAAGTCGCTGAAGTACACCCGTGGCTTGAGTAGCTGCTGGAGGTTTGCGATCAGTGGCAACCGCAAGTGGGCAGGCAGCGCTGGCCGGATGTGGGAGCTCAGCGAGTTGGCATCCAAATCCACGACGACGATGTTCTCACAGCTGCCCTCGCGCTGCAGCATATCATTGAGCTGAGCGCGGTAACTAGAATGGACGCCAAACAAAAATGGGGTCGGGCACTGGAGCGCCTCAAGCATGCTTTGCGGCAGAATAGGCGCAAACACGTGGCTCCACACGAGTGGCGTCATGAGGCTCTTCAACGTCTCACCCACACTTGTCAGCACCGAATACCGGGAGCTCACGAGTACCACTTGTCGCTCAAGCACCATGCAGGTCACGAGCGCGACGACGTTCTCGATTGACAGGCAGTTGAACAATTCTTCCATTGAAAAGTCCACGTAGTCGTTCAGGTTTGTGAAAGACCCGTTGACGGCGACGGAGAAGTCGAATGGCGACAGCAGATCCTCCATTTGTGCGTCCGTTGGCCTCCACGTCGATGACTCCATGTATTCATCATCGTCCTGGAGCTCGACATGGAGGTTTTCGAGTCGCTTTTTCAGCGTGTCGAGAATGGGGTATCGACTCACAATGCACAGACCCACGGGGATAAAAACCTCCAGCCCTTCCGTCTCACGCAGCACTTGCTCGAGAGGACCTAGCTGGGAGTCATCGTCCTGAGGCACATATCGTGTGAGGCACGCGCCGTAGAAAGACTTGTCGGCGCTTCCGATCGACATATGAAATAGCTTGGGGGCAGGTCGCTCGCGCGCACGAATCACCTTGGCTCCAGATGGGCAGAAAAACGACTCCACGTGATCTGGTAGAGCGTGGTGGTGGCGCATGTCGCTTGTCTTGGCGAGTGTGTGCAGCTCTTCCTTCACGATCTCTGGTGCGTCCTTGTTGGTCGTATCAAGGCGAAAGCTAAGCACGGAGCTGATAAGCGAGGAACGTTGAGACTCACCGCGGAGCTGGTTTTGGAACAGCTCCTTCAGACTGAACTTCTTGCTGCGAATTCGCTGAGGTTGATGCGACGGAACGTTCATGCAGTGGAACAGCTCCTGCAGCGTGGTCATACTATCGGAAGAAGTCGATAAACTGACAGCGTCTTCCGGAGACTCGGCGTGTCGAGAAGAGCTGGATGGGCTCAGGAGCCGGCTCTGATATGAAGCAATTAGTGACTTGAAGGAGTCACTGCTCATAAACCGAACGAAGTCGTTCACCTGGAGGTTGTACTCGATCACGCCCAGAATCTTATGGACAGTCCGTACCATAGCCTCTGCATCAGGAACCGAAAAGCTCCCAGCGTCAAGGCAGTTCGTCACGTGACGTTGAAAATCAAACAGCAGCTCCTGATCTTGTTCAGAGACAAAGTTCAACGGACAGCTCGCATCAATTGCGAGATACTTGTCACACAATTTGGTTCCGATCGACAAGATCTGCTCAATGAGCTCACCAGGCAATTGAGACACCTGCTCACCCGTCTCGCCGTCGTCTTCGGCATCACTGCACTCATCCTTGTCCAACTCCTCGTTCGCAGCAGCAATGAATGAGTCCAAAACAGGCAAGAGTTGATACCGAATGTCCATCCAGGCGCTGAGTTGCTGATGTGACCGCTCCTTGAACAGGAATACCCAAAACACGCTGCAGAGTCGACGGTTAGCCAACACCTTGGGGAGCGTGAGGTAAGTCTGCACTCGGGAGGGTGAGGCGTCCATCACGTCTCCCGTGTCGGAGCTTTCGTCGCCAGTTGTGAGTGTGTCGCTTTCCGGGCTTCCTTGCCCACCGGCAATCAACGCGTAGCTGATGCGAGCGTTCGCGAGCACTTCGCGGTACTGCTTCGTCAGCTGAAAGTTCTCGAAGCTAGGCTGCAGCGCCTTCTTTACGGCGACTTCAGCGTCGAGAAAGAGGTCCACTTTGGACGAGAGCGCCGAGCACATCATCAAATCGTTACTCAAGAAGCTGCCAAAGCTCCACACCGACTTGTTCAAGATCTTCATGTTCTCCGAGGCGATGTCCAGGAACGAATCTTGGCTCATAAACTTGGAGATGATTTTGCTCGCGTACATGCGTCGATAATGGATCTTGTCCTCGACGGCATCTTCGTCCTCGTCGCCATGAACACCATGCTGTACCGACTGGGACGCGTCGCTCTGGTCCTCGTGGTCGTTCACGCCGAGGAGTTTCTTGAACTCTTCCACGCTCACCCTACACATTCCACCACACATACAAGTCGCTCGTCAGCACTACCACGGTCAATCTCATCTTAGAGTGCACTTACAAAAACAGGAGCCGCGCAAAGCCCTTCTTGTCGTTCGCCGAGAGGTACTGCAGGAAAATCGAGTGGAGGTGCGAGTCCTTCACAAAGTCGTCGAGCGAGAGCTGGACGTCCGCGAACGCCTGCCTAGACGAGAACGCGCCCACGTGGACGGTCTTGCGGCGCGCCGTGGTCGAGTTGGGCGCCGACCTCGTCGAGACCGCGGGCGACCGCAGCGGCGACCGCATGCCGTCCTGGAGCTGCAGCCGGTGCTGCGAGTGCGCGCCGCGGTGGCGCGGCTGGCGCGCGATGGGGATCGTTGGCACGCTGTTCGTGCGCCGCATCTCGGCCGGGAGCGGCGACGCGGACGACGCCGGCATGATCGGTTCCGCTGCCCGCGCTGTTGTTGGTAATGACGGGGGGGAAAAGCGACTTTCCTCCCTTTGCCCTGGCGCAGCGCTCGGAATTACTTCATAGCGTTACTTCAGCTGGATTACGACCGGCAACTCAGAGTCGCAGACGCCGAAGAAGCCCAACAAAAAGGGCGCAATTGGACGACAGAGTGATGGTCTGCGGTGACCGCTGGGTCTGTCTCTCTCGGACGGTTCTCTCTCGCGCTGACTCCTGGCAGGTGGCACGGGCCCACAAAATTGGCGCCCAGTTGGCTTGGCAGCGAGCAAGACGGTATCGGCGCGTGTTCAGTCAACCGTGCTGCCTTGCACTTTGTGGGGCGGGATGGATGATCATGCCAGGAATAAAAAAAAACAAAAAAAAACACAAGAAAAGACGCCGGGTATTTACGAAACCAGTTCGCGCACAACACAGTACCAGACCATGACACCATGCGACGACGCAGCATTTCAGTCCCTTCTTCTCCTTGTTTATTCCTGCGACGCGGTTTCTTTGTCTTATGCGAGGGTGGTGGCCGTACATACTAAAAAACACGTCGCAACAGCGGCGCGCTGGCTTGCTTTTGGGCGTGGCCAAATTTAGCGACCCGCCAATTCAAGTGGCGGACTGGAAAACTTTGGGATCGGTGGATTTATCCAGGAACTCGCACCTGCATGCGACCGTGACATTTTGCACCCAACGCGGGGTTCATTCCACCGCTGCAGCCATCTCGCATCCAGCGAACCCAAAATCCACGACTGAACCCTTCCCGAGTATTTTCATGAATTTCGCTCAAATTTCACGTTTGCGGGTGTCGTACCGCCCTTCTGCTAAATAGAAGACTGTTCACCTCCTATAATACATATCCCGGTTTCCGCGACTTCAAACCTCCAACATAGGATATCACTCCCTGCAAATTGAAGAACAAGGATCCTTCGGAGATCACCATGGACTCCCCGGCGCCGCAGCCCGTGAGCCACACAATGGAGAGCGGACGAGGGCGCAGCCGAGAGCAAGGGAGGGGAAGGGGCCGTAGTCGTGGTCGTGGTCGTGGCCGCGGGCGTGGAGGTGGTCGTGGCCGCGGCGGAGCGCGCGAGGCGCAGGAGAACGGGGGAACGTCGGCCACGCAACCGGAGCTTGTACAGGCCCACGCGGCGGGGGACGGAAGCGTGCTCGCCAGTGGCTCTTCTTCCCCCCTTGGGCCTGCCAAGCACGACGCCCCGCCAGCCCATGGCAGCAAGAAGAAGGCGAAGAAGGAGACAACGAAGAGCGCCAACGCGACCGAGACGGCGGCCGCAACGGCCGCGTCCGAGAAACCCGCAGTCGAGCGACCACCGCTCGAGACGCTCGTCCACGCCGTGCGCATGGATGACCGCGCGCTCTTTGCAGCCACGCTCGCGCAGCACCCGGAGATGGATCTAAACGCGCTCACAAAGCAGCGCGACGCTGTGCTGGTCGAGGCGTGTCGCTACGCGCGGCTCGAGATGGTCCGGACGCTCGTGGTGGACCTGCGCGCCGACGTGAACGTACAGTCGATGAACGAACCGGGCGGGCGCAAGCAGTTTCGGCCCATTCACGCTGCGACCATGGCGCTGCGAGCAGATATTGTCGCTGTTTTATTGGAAGCCCCCGGCCAGATTGTGGATCTCACGGCCATGTACGACATCGCGATGCCCGCGACGATCGCGATTTTTTATTGTGTGGCAAATGGGTACACGGAGGAACAAGAAGGCAAAGCGGTCGAAATCTTCAAGATGTTGCTGGCTTACGCCAAGAGCCAGGGAGAGGCCACGCTCAAACACGTTTTGGAAGCTGAGACGAGCAAAGGGAACCGCCTGATCCACATCGCCTTGTTGCTCGCCAACTATCAAGCGGTCGAAGTGTTGAAAAATGCCGGCGCAGACTTTACTGCGCCCAATGCGATGGGTCTCTCGTTGCTTCAGCTCGTCGAGAATAACGCCTATCACCGCCGCTCGTTTGCGCTGTCGCGATTGCCTCTTCGAGCAGACCAGTCACACCAGTCGAAGAAGCAGATCGGGAAGAAAAAGTCAAGCAAGGCAAAGAAAGACATAGAAGACAGCGATCGGTCCAGCGGCGAACCAAAGTCGGCGGCAGAGATCGAAATGAGCGTGAACTTTGCGGTGAGGCGCTTAGACCGAGAGCTAGAGAACAAAGCGGTGCTTCGAACGCTTCTCCCCCTTATCGAAATTCTCGGTTGGTGTTCATCTCAAAACAACTAACCTAGCCGAGCGGAGCGCTAACGTCATTTTGCCGTAGGCCTCGGTCCAGTGTTCTCGCGCAAAGGTAACGCCAGTATCCGTTCTATTCACGTCAAGGGTCTCGTCCTTGCCCACGAAGGAATTCTGCCTGTGATGAACACGGTACGATTCTCACCGCACATGACATTGCGAATAATATTACCTACCCTACTTTGTTGTACACGAAGATCACTGCGATGGCCGACACGGACAAGATGAAGCCTACCTTCGTTGATGGCGTCATGAACTGCGTTACCAGCTTGTACGGCCTCTCTCTCAAGAACGACACTCAGTTCGTGAAGCTATGGAAGCAAGCTTTCTTATCGCCTACCAAGCCCGACAGTGACGAGTGGGGTGTGCTCAAGCCATCAACTCTTCTGAAGATTTTTGACACGATTCTCGATCACCAAAGCCTATCACGCCGGATCAAGGTTTGGACAATGGTCGTGATAAAGTCCCTCGGTTGTTTTGAACGCAACGTAGTGGTTTCTGCTCAAGATCAGGAGTACCTTGCGGGAATACCTATGGAGATCCTTGGATCAGAAGCTATCTATTCGAGAATTGCTGACGCCATCCGTCGGTCCGGTTGCAAAATGCTGTTCGCGGTTTTTGATCGAAACGATACCGATGAAGACGATAGTTACGACGAAGAACTCGAATTCCACATTTTGATCGCGCTAGTGGAGCTATTTTTCCAGTTGTTCGTCCCGTTTTCTCATTTGGTGGGGAGGGATGAAGAAACCATTGCAACTCGATTCGTGCGTATCACATCACCAGTTCGGCGATTATGGCCTCTACTAGAGTTGGCTCTCTCAAGTGTAAACGAGACTTTCTCCTCCCCTCAGCGCCTCACCCTAATTCTCCACACACTGCAAGTGTTTGAAGTCGTGGGTCACGCGCTCGAAGCCAATGAAGAAAAATCAGTTGCGATGCTGTTCAAGACGGTAAAACAGTTCGCGAAAAAGGAATTGTCAAAGAGGCGATTCTTGGATGAGACTATGACTCAAGTGCAGCTACTACAAAGTCTTTCTGAGCTCTTCCCACTCCCTCAAAGCCTCATCGAGCGCGTGCAACAGAGCAAAGACAAGCTTGACATTCTGCTTCAGTCGGACGCGAAGCTTCTCGGCCTTGACCTGTACGCTTTCGCTCGCCACGATGGTATTGTTCGACTTGAGCACAAAGTCGAGTACTTGGAGGCACTATCAGAAGAACAAACAGGAAGCGTCAACATCACGATTAGCCGGGCGTCAAACGCAAACTACGTTGACTTCATCCTCCAGCAAATCTTGAGTACGAGCCCCAACAAGTTGAAGGGTGAGCTCGACGTGAGCCTAGTTGACGAACCAGGAGTAGGCGCTGGGGTCGTGCGTGAGTTCTTTCAGATCATCCAACACAGCTTCTTCACTCCAAACCCCTTAGACAAGACTATGATGGTAGCCACAGTGCCTCCTCCATCACATGTAAGCGAGATCGGATCTCAGTGGCTTCAGCTAGCGCGAAACAGCCCCCGACGTGGTCGCAACGTGGCTAACGCGAAGATGGACAAGAGTGCACAAGCATACACTGGCGGTGACGTGCTACGTTTCTTCCCTCTCTTTCAGCAAACTCAAGAGATGGAGAGCAGCTTGCGCGTAACTCCGCGACCAGTGCGGGCAGCTGCAGCAGTGATCGACCAAAAGCAGCAAGAAAAGTCGTTGCATCTCACACAGAAAGAATTGCTCGTTGATGAAGATGAAGCGAAGGCGTTGAAGCAGCTGTATCTGTGCGCTGGGCGCCTACTTGGGCTTGCCATTCGCGTCCAACAGCCCCTTGACGCGCATTTCCCGCCTGCGTTTTGGAAGTTTATGCTATCCGAGAAAATCTCCTGGAAGGACTACTGCGTCTCGAATATCGTCTTCAAGCGCAGCCTACAGTTTGTACTCGATCACGATTTTGACGCCGAGCCGCTAGAGATGCATTTTGAGTACACCGCCGACGTGATTGCTGTACCTGCTACCGAGAATGTGGGCGCTGCATCAAAAACTGTGCCGATGGAAGTGGAACTTCCTGGTGCGAGCGGTCTCGGAACCGTGACTAATGAGAACAAGGCAAAGTACGTCGAACTCCGTGCGAAACAATTTTTCTTTGGCAACGAGTTTGAGTACTACAAGAAAATGCGAGATGGCCTCAACGACACTATTCGGAAGTTTGATCTCAAGCTCTTTCTGCCGTTAGAGCTTCAGCGCGTCGTGTGTGGTGATCGCCAAATCGATGTCAGCGGACTGCGGCAGTCAGTGATTTATTCTCGAGGGGTCACGGATACCCACGAGGTCGTGCGGAACTTCTGGGAGGTCGTGGGCGGATTCAACCAGTCTACGTTGGAGAAGTTGCTTACGTTTTGGAGCGGATCCGCCTTGCCACCTCTATTTGGCTTCCAGTCTCAGAATCGCTCCAATCCGGTGAGTCTAACGATCATTGTTCAATGATTTGGCTTTGCTTAACAAGTGATGCTCTTTCTTCTTTGTGTCAGCATTCTGCGCTCTGGTATCTTGATCTTGAACCGTCGAGCAAGAGCCAACTCTGCCCCACTGCCAACACCTGGTGCGGTGAATGTTCCCTTGTGGCTCCTCATTCGGCTACTTTGCTAACAACTTCCTTGATGTGTTTTATATGCAGCGATCGGCGTCTCATGCTGCCGCAGTACCCAACGAAGGAAGTGCTCCGCGAAAAGTTGCTGATCGCGTTAGAGCATGGTGCCGTTGGCTACGATCGCATGTAAGGGGAGTGATCTCTCCACTTTTGAGCACGAAATGTGGCTTGCTACGAACACTCGAGTAATATTCACTCTTCCAAATCAATCAAATGCGGGTTCGTGACGCGTCCAGGCTCGCTGAAAGTTTGCGGTCGCGGTGCTGCCGCTCCGCCCGCAGTCGCAGCGGTTTGGTCTAGGCGTTGATACCCTCGCCGCTCTCGCTCATCATTGACAAACATGGATCGGAAAAAGTCGTACACCACGCTCAGAGGGCAGCACACGATCGTCGTCACTTGCTGTACAAACTTGGCACTGACTAGATTCCACGGTGCGAACGCCGCCCGCGAACTCATTCCTAACAGGGAACACACCATCGTCGAGTGAGACGACCGACCAACCACCAAAAACACCTCGAGCACGCTCGTACCAGTGGCCTGTTGCGAGGCGCTCTTGCGCGTGCCGAAGAGCTGCACCACGGTGCCCGGCCACACATCTCCTTTTTTGAGCAGTTTGCCCTTGTGGACCAGCCGCGCTTGCTCTCTACATCCCCCAGACCCACATGTCACGGCTTTGCCCGTACAAGACATCGCTCGAACGACCACGTACAAATGGAAGAGCTCCGCGAGCACGCGCGCCGGGTCGTCGACCGCCCAGATCGACACGTTGAGCACGTACACGGCGTTGTTGAAGCGCACCGAGGCCGGCGCGGCGGCGTTGGCGTCGCCGTCTTGGAGCTCGTGGACGGTCTTGACCTTGGCGCCGCACACGGGGCACAGGTTGCGCAGCTCCGTGAGCCGCCGGCAGATACACGCGAGGCAGAACTCGTGCGCGCAGTCCGTGAGTCCGCGCGCGCGCTGGGCCGCGAGCGGCGCGTCGCACAGTACGCACAGCATGGCCGGTCAACCTCGGACTCGAGACCACGCCTGTCTTGTTCAGGCAGCTCCGAATGACACTATTTCACGTCCACTTCAAAAGAATGACACCTCCCGGACAGCGATCCTGAAGAGACGCACACTTTTTTTTGTTTTGCTTTGCCAGATCGAGAAGATGGTCGCGGCGCCCGTGAAGCAGGAGAGTGTGTCGTCACTGCGGCTCAAGCCCGAGAGCAAGTGCGTCGTTGCGTGTATCTGTGTGTGTGACTGTAGCAGGTGTATTAGTGGTCTGACGGTCTGGTGGCGAGACAGGCCGACTACGACCGAGATGACCAAGGCGATCGGCGAGATCCTCAAGGAGAAGCTCGAGGGCGCGACGTACCAGTCGGACCGCGCGTCGGCCATGACCAAGGAGCTCGCAGACACGATCAAGGCCAAGCTGCGAGGTGGGCCACTCATGGATGCCACTGCGGTGTCGCGGAGCTAACCCAAGTGGTTGTGTGTAGAGGTGAACCACCAGCGATACAAGTACGTGGTCCAAGTCGTGATCGGCGAGCAGCGTGGCGAGGGCGTGCGGTGCGTAAAGACTCTTGTGTGCGTGTGTGCGAGGTGATGTGAGTAGGAGTAACGTGGTCGGTGGGCGCAGCATGGGTTGCCGGTGCTTCTGGGACCCCGAGACCGACTGCTACGCCTCGGAGACCTACTCCAACGTACGTTAGTTTTCCTCTTCCGGTTGCCACGCAAAGAATTGATAGAATCGACTGACAACACCGTCTATGGCTGTGGGGTTGGTGCTATAGGATAGCCTGTTCTGCGTGGCCACGGCCTACGCTGTGTACTTGTATTAATAAAAAAAAAAACTACGCGGTCTGGCGCACGACCTGCGCGAACAACGACTGGAACGCGTCGTTGATGTTGACACCGGTGCAGGCCGAGGTCTCGTAGTACTCAAAGCCTTTGGCGCGTGCAAATGCCCTGGCCTCGTCCTCGGACACGGCCCGATGGCGGTCCACTTTGTTCCCACACAACACGCACGGGAACTTGCCGGCGCCAAACTTGGCGGCCTCGCGCAGCCACGCGTCGAGCGCCTCGAAGCTCTTGCGTGAGCTCACATCGAACATGAGGATTCCGCCCTGGGTGTCCTTGTAAAACTCGTTTCGCACTTCGAGGAACTCGGGCAACCCCGAGAGGTCCCAAAAGTTGACGCGCACTTCGTGGCCCAGCACGGTCACGGGCTTGACGCCGTAGTCGATGCCGATGGTCGAGATGTACTTGCTCACAAACTTCTCCTCGCAAAAGCGTTTGATCACGCAGCTCTTGCCGACGCCGCTTTCGCCCATCGAGATGATCTTGATGCGCAGCACTGTCGGCATCTTGGGCATCACGATGGTCCCGCCGCCATGGGCCGACTGGTTAGACGTGGACGGGCTGCTGCCGTCACCAAGCGCGCTGCCAGCGCCACTGCTGCGCCGCTTGGACATGGATCCTTCACGATGGGCGAGGGCCAACCTGTCTACGATGACCTGCAAGTATGATAAACCGCGACCAAGAAACCAGGGGCACATCCATGGAGGTGCTATTTCTAGAGCTACAATCTCCTTCCTCTCACATACACTGGATCTCGTGGCGTGCAAACTTGCGCACGAGCTCGACGACGCGCGGGTCCGTGACGTTGCGCAGCACGCCCTGGGTCTGCTCGAGCGTGATGGACACGAACTGGCGCGACGCCGGCACGAGCTTGGCGAGCGCCGAGTCGACGCTCGAGAGGACCGCGGCACGGTCGCGCGGCGCGAGCTGCCGCGTGAGCGCGTCGAGCGTCGCGGCCACGGCCGACGACGAGATCTTGCCGCAGCCGATCGCGTCCAAATGCTGGAAGAGCGTGCGGATATCGTCGTCACTGAGTCCCGAGGCCTCATGGGGAGCCGGTTGGGCCAGCCCCGCAGCCACGTCGACGTGGCCCAGCGCCACGGGCGACTCGGGCGCCAGTAGCTCCTGCTGGTCGTCGCGCTGCTGCTGCTCAGCGCGAGCACGCTGGAGAAGCTTGGCCTCGAGCGCCTTGGCCGCGAGCTCGACTTCCTGGAGCGACTGGCCAGCGACGCGGCACTTGGCGGTCTGCCGTCTCTGGTCCTCGGCGAATCCTTGCGAGCTCTTCTGCTTGTTCTTGTCGAGCGTCTGGAGAGTGAGCGGATACTTGGGGTCGTCCTGCGCGACGGCGCACTCGAGCTGCAGCAGCGCGAACCAGACAAAGAGGTCGGCGTCGTGGTACACGCGCAAGTAGATCGTGTGGTCATGGTGGTGGCCGTGGTGGTGGTGGCCGACGTGGTGGTGGTGGTGGTGGTGGGCGGCTGAGACCGTGATCTTGAGCGTGTTGCGTGCGCCAAGCACCTCGCTGGGCAGCAGCTCCACGCGGCAGTGGCGCAGCGCCACTTCCTCGATCACGGGTGGTTGTGGATCTCCACTCGTGGCGTTGCCGTCCGTGTCGAGGCGAGGTGCCTCGGTGTGCACAGCCATCTCCACGCGCAACTTGCCGTTGTGTAGCTCTACGCGTCGTAGCACCCACCGCGCCTTGGCTTTGTTCTTGACGTCGACCAGCCCGGCCTTGTGCATGGGCGCGCGGAACGTGAGCCGCATCGCGGCATCGCGGAGCGTGCTGCCTTTCTTCTGGCGCAGCTTGTGCCAAATGGTCTCGAACGAGTCGTGGGCCATGCCGTCTTGTGCGATGCCCAGCAGGACGCTGCCCTCGGGGATCACCAGACCGGCCCCGCCAGCGTCGCTCACCGGCGGCGTGTGGCTTAACACGAACACGCGCTTCTTGTACTTTTCGACGACAAACCCCGCCGCTCCGCCGGCGACGGGGACCGTGTACACCACGCTATGTGCGAGCAGCGCCGCGACGTCGTCGTGGAAAACCGCGCGGCACCGCTCGAGCGACACGCCGCGGGCCACGCTCTGGATGGCCTTTTGCCAGCGCTGCGAGTCGGCGAGCGTGCCGGGCGCGAGCGCGATCTCCTGGCACAGGTTCTGGAGCACAAACGCGTTGGCCTTGAGCAGACCGGGCGCGAGCACGCAGCTCGGCACGAGCCGGGTCTCGAACTTGCTGCCCAGCGTGCGGTCGTGGAGCTTGACTTTGAGCATCTCGTTCTCGAGCTCGACGTACCGGCGCTTCCAGGGCCCGCCGGGCGTGAGCTGTACCTCCATAAAGTCGTGGATGCGCACGCGCGCGCCGACCACGTCGGCGAGTTGGCTGTTGTGGCCGTTGTGGCGGTACTTGAGCGCGATGACGCGCAGCTTGATCGCGACGATCCAGTCCTCGCGCTCCTTTTCGCTCGCGGCCGCGAGGTGCAAGTGGGCCGGCCCGGTACACACGACGAACGGGTACACGAGCCCGCTGGCCGTCGGGCCGCTGCCACGCCTCGACTGGGCCTGGAGCACCGGGTCTTTTTGGAGTTTGCGGAGATCCGAGAAGCTGAGCGCGCCGCTCGAGACGGCAAAGCCCGCGAGCGCGACGCTCTTGAGCAGCTCGACGGGCTCGTCGCTCGCGTAGCTCTCGGCAGTGAGCGCGAACTGGTTCATCGCGCGCTTCTGGCGGCGCTGCGGCTGCACGCCGCAAAACTGGATCGTCGAGCGCCCGAGCTCGAGGTGCTTGGCGCGCCACGTGTACTTGGTCTGGAGCAGCTTGCGCTGGACTTGCTGGGTCACAGCGAGCTCTTTGCGCATCATGAGCGTGCCCACGACCATCTGGTGGAGCGCCTCGAGCCGCTCGCGCAGGTGCGTGAGCCACAGCTCGGCCTCGTGGGCGCTGTCGGCGATGTACACGTCGGTCATCTTGTCGGTCGTGAGACAGAACGAGTGGAGCGGCGCGCGCGGGTTCATCTCGGCGTAGTAGTGGGCCTGGGTCTTCTTCTCGACGAACGCGTAGCTCTCGGCGATGGCCTCGACAAACTCGGGGCGCGGGTCCGTGTTGTAGTAGTCCATACGCGCGTCCGAAAGCACGACGAACATGCGCCTGCGCTTGGCGTCGTCGCGCGTGCCGTTCTGGACGGTCAGGTAGCCGCACACGATACCCTGAATGTAGTCCTCCATCCGGCTCTCGGGTTCTTTGGCTTCCGTCTTGTAGATTGCGATGTGGACGTCAATCACGACAGGATGCCCAAGGCAATCATAAGACAGGCTTGAAAACGGAAGGCAAATGGATATTCTTACTGCCGCGCGGCCGTGGGAGTCGGAGTGTCTCCTAATATATATAGGTGGAGAGGCCCCTTGGACGTCGGCACTTTAGTCGCCGCCCACACGCGCGAAGCCGGGCTCCTCGACGTCCGGGCACTTCGACCCATGCGCAATGAGCGTGCCGTGCTCCTCTAGCTCGCAGTCGTTCACCTGAGGGGAGTCACTTGGCTCGGCGTCCTCACCCGTCGTCTCGATTACATCTCGCTCGCAGGTCGTATCCGCTGGTGCCACAACCGTTGATGTATCACTGGGAGCGCCCTCGACCACGGGCGACCGAGGGCTGTACGGGTCCGTGCCATTGTTCTCGGGCTCGGGGCTGTCCTCGTACCACTGAGGCGACTGAAGGCTGTGCTTTTGCACCGAGCGCAGTTCGTACGCTCGCGCGATGGCGCGTGCAACGTCTTGCGCGAGGCAGACACGGTACTGCGTCACGTCTCGAAAGTCGGCCGGCTTGGCTGGGGACGGCACTTGGATCGTCAAATTCGGTGGACTCGCGTCGCTCTTGGCCACCTCAGCGGCAGACTTTGAGCTGTCGGATGCCGCGAATCCTCTAGCGCGCGCCACTGGAGCTGATACGGCGCGAGTCACGAGCACGCTCGGGAGCGGGTCGCGGTTGCCTTGGTGGTCATAAGGCACCTTGCGCATCGCGAGATCGGTGATTTGCAGCGGCGACTTTTTCAGCGGGCGACAGGGCTTCGAGTTGGGCGAGAACACAAGGGAGCTCGTGGCGGCAACGTGGCAGAGATCGTTCACAGTCATGGTCTCGAGATCGTGGGAGAAATTCTCGAGAATGAACTCGCGGATATCTCCTTCAAAGTCAACGTTCTCAATCTTGCTCGCGATCATCTGCCAGTCGTACTGCGAGGGCAACAAGACACCAGCCAGTATCAGCAAGCGTCTAGAGAGCCATTCCGAGACAGACAAAGCAGACCGACCTGCTCGTTTGCGAGTGCGGACGACTCAAAGACGACATGCTTGCGCAGATTGGTCGCGAGGTTCGAGATGCGATGCTCCGCCATTTGCTGGTACTCGGTCAGTACGGACTGGAGCGTTCGGTACATGTCGAGGCGGCTCTGCTCCACGCTCTCCCACGACTGGATGCACTTGCGCCGCGACACTTCTGCTGCCTACGCATACCACAAAAAGCCGTGTTGGATCCATGATAGAAGAATGCGAAAAGCCCATAGGGGAATGTACCTCCAACACCTGGACTGCCCTGGACGAAACGCTCTCTTTGCGTTGCTGATCCGACGCGAGCAGCCAGTTCACGAGCTTTTGGCTGTTGTTGTTGAGAGTTTGGATCGCGGCTGCGCTTTTCTGGCGCGGTCGACTTCCCGAGGGTGAGCCATTGTGGCCCATGGTCATGAGCATCTCCATGCGCTCGCCTTCGTCAAACCCATTGTCGATCTGCGCGAGCTGCACGAGATACTGGTGCTCGATCGCAGTGCTCGAAAATCCGGCGTCCATGGCAGCTGCAAACTGGGTCGTAGCCTCGCGAAAGGTCTTGTCGAAAGCCTGGTAGTCCTTTTTGTACGCGTCCTCGTGGACCTTGGCCTGTTTCTTGAGGTTGTTTACGAGCTTGGTGAGGTTCTGCGCCTTCTGCGAGTTGTACAGGAACAGCGCCTCGATCGGGCGCAGCACGTCTTCTTCGAGGTTGTCGGCGAGCACGCGGTGCTGCACGCTCGTGTTGAGGTACTGGGCCTTGAGCTTGCCGAGCGCCTCGCGCATCGTGCCGTGTTCGAGCGCGTCGAGCTGCGACTGCTGGGTCATGCGGCTCAGCTCGGTGGCGTACTGGCGCTCGAGCGCGATGCGGCTCTTGAGCAGCGCGACCAAGTTGCTCTGCGTGCTGAGCCCGTTCGCGCAGGCGCTGCGCACGTCGTCGAGACTGAAGAGCAAGTCCGTCGCGAACGACAGGTGCGGCACGGTCACGACGGCGCGCGCGTGGCGCTGGAGCCCATGCGGCGGCGACGCCAGCGCGGCGGCCATGGGTGGGGGACGCTGTTCTCGGAAGAGGAGATAGCAGCGCTACGCGCCGTCGGAGGTCGAGACGCCTTGGCGATTCTGGTTGTCGGGGTGTTCTTGTCGACGACAGGCATGGTTTCTTTTCGGATTCGAAGAAAAGAAAGGACGGCTTGCGCGCGCATAAGAACAGTTTGGAGCGATTTGATTGGATAAAAAAAACCCAACAGATCTCCTGGAATCTGTACCCATTCGATGGGACCATCATTCTTGCCACGCCAACATCTACTGACATGTAATACTACGGCACTCGAGTGAAACCCAGTTGAAGTCGTCGCGAACCGTCGCGAGGGTGAAGTGCTTGGCCAGAGCCCCCCATGCAGCGCGCTGTGTCCCGCGGCGATGCGCACTCGCAGTCGGCCGCGTCGCTGACGACTGCGGCGCCGCGGCAGCTCGAGCCGCTCGCGCGCGCAAAGCCGTCGGCGACCGACCTCCACTTGTTCTCGCCCATCCACAGCGCCGCCACGGGTAGCTCGCGGTCGCTGCGTGGCTCGCTGACGCTAGTGCCGTCACCCACGCAGACCGACAGTCTCGTGGGCTCGCCACCATCGCCCACGACGGCTCGACGCCAATCGATTGCGATACAGCGCCAGCGCTCTAACGTGCATCGCGCGTCGTCTCGGCAGGCGCTGCCGTCGTCGTCCCCGAGCGACCCACACCACAAGGCGAGTGTGCCGCGCCGTAAGAGTAGCCGGAAGAGCATGGTGCAGCTCTTGGAACACCGAAATCAACTTCATGGCGGCAACGACGACCGTCAAGAAGGAGACGAAGACGAGTCGGAGGACGAGGACGAGAGTGACACCGACGCACGCGACGGCCACGAACAGCTCAATCTGTTTGACTCGCGCGTGGCCGACCGGCTATACCGCGAGACACAAGCCGCAGCTGAGTACAGCGACGGCGGTAAGCGGTTCATCGGCGCGATCGACCGACGCGGCATCACGCCGTTCGTGACGTTCACCGCGACCGAGACGCCGCCCAGCCAAGTGGGCAACAAACTGTTGTTGGACGCCAAGCACAAGCCGAGCTGTGGTTTCTGCAGCAGCACAAACCTTGTGTGGGTGCTCAAGTGCGCGTTCTGCGGGTGCGCACGTATGGGCGACGCGCCACGACTCAAGTACCTCATCGATATGGTGCTCAGTGTGGACCCGACCATCAAAGCTCCAGAGGTACGTCACGATAGAGATAGCACCACAAGCGCGCCGCGCCGAAAAGCTCACTAGAGTCTGTGGTTTCGGTTGCGTAGCTCGCAAAGCGCGTGCTGGACTTTGCCAAGTTTGACCACGTGGCGATGAAAGTCGAGGAGAAGTTTAAGCAGGCGAGCCTCGTGCGCGCCAAAGCGGCGATCATGATGATGAGCCGCACGATCAACGTCCTGCGAGCGCAGACCACACGCATGATCTTCAACGCCTGGCGCGGCAACAACGCAATCCAAGCCAGCCACGACGTGATCATGCACCGGCTCATCAAGATCAAAGATATCCAGGTCAAGGCGCGCAGCAAAGGACAGGTCTTCCAGATGTGGAAAGCTTACGTGGAGCGCGTGGCTGAGGAGCGCGCACAACGGCATTCGCTCGCGTCCAGGCGCAACGACACGACACGGCTGCGACGCATTTGGATGTACTGGCAGACGTTTATGCGCATGCGCGCAAAAGAAAAACTGCAGGAGCTCAAGGCGCGACACGAAGCGGAGCGGTACGCCACTCTACGCCAATGGCAATCTCCAGTCGCATAGAGTCAACCTCATGCTACTGCTCGGTTTCTTGTGCGTAGAAGGGAAGCCCCGAACGAGTACATGAGGGTACGCCCCATCGTTTCCAGAAGATCGATCGA
The DNA here is from genome assembly GCA_023335895.1 of Pythium rishiriense. Lineage (NCBI taxonomy): Eukaryota > Oomycota > Peronosporomycetes > Pythiales > Pythiaceae > Pythium > Pythium rishiriense. Next base: position 46,320 of record JAADVT010000076.1, read on the forward strand.
ATGGGTGGTGACGATTGGCTTGACTAGGAAATCGAGCGGCTACGAGAGGCTCTCACGGAGACGCGCCGTATGGTGTTTGCCGCGACCAACACAATGTTTGATCTCCTCCACCAGTCAATCCGCTTTGCGGATGAAGACGTTCAGAGTGGGTAGTTGTGGACATGGTGGTATCTGGGGAGCTGGATAAATGACGGGGTTGCGTGCCATAGAGGTGCTTCAGCTCAAAGATATGTTCCCTGCGACCGCGGGTGTCTTCTTCGAATCTGTGTATGGTAACCAGATCCTAGAGGGGCTCAGCAACGGACACGTCGCGCTGGGCGACGAAGCTGGCGGGGACGACGCTGCAATGGACGAGCAACTCGCCAAGAAGCTAGACGACACGCGCGCTGCGATCGAGAACATGCCACCGGCCGAGAGTTTGATCCAGTGGATCAACTTTCAACGGCAGCGCGCTAGTGCAATGGCCCACGCGGCTGTGGCGGCCGCGAAAGAAAACGCGGGTAGCAAAGCCACTGCATCAAGCTCCTCGGCAGCGACCGTCAAAGCGAAACCAAAGGACAAGAAAAAAGACAGCAAAGATATCAAAGGGCTTCAGGACCTCCGCACCAGCATCAGCAGCCCCGCGGTCATGCTCAAGTTATTGTGCCACGCGTCGCCCGAGGCACGCGCCGAGTACCAGCGGTTCCGAGCGACCGAGTCGGCGGCGCTGGTCGCGGCGATCACGGCTGAAAACTCGACCACGTCGACGACGCTGACGCCGGCCGCGCAGGTGCAGCTCAAAGCGTACTTCAAGATCATGGGCCACGTGCTCAAGCTGCCTCCCGACATCATCACCAAGGACGCGTTCGTGCTCAATGACTTTGACTCGCTGTACGCGTACGCCGTGTATCTGTTCACGTTCCACCCCAACTACATCGCGCCGGGGCTCACGCTCTCGCCGCGGTACCACTTGAGCTTCCAGTTCTTGGCGCCACAGTGGGAAAAAATCCAGCACAAGCTCACCGAAGACCAGCTCGACCCGTTCGCACAGCAACAGTTTTACATTTTCCTCGCCAAGATCAAACGCGTGAACAAGCAGTTTGTGCGCTTCGAGTCGATCTGCCGCGCCGTCGACCAGATCGCGCAGTGGCACCAGCTCTCCACGCTGCGCGACACGTACAACGATTTCACGCGCCGCGCGTTGGCCAAGGACTCGAACATTTCCGTGGCACTGGAAAAGGAGACGCTTGCGGCCTGGGTCTCACTTCCGCCGACCAAGTTACTGAACATGTGCGAGAACGAGGACGAGCTGCGCTTGATCGAAGATGTGTTCAAGGACAATGTACTGGAGCTCACCAAGATTTTCCGCATCTACGGGAGCGGGTCGGGTGGGAAAGGCATCCTGGAGCAAGAGTTCCTCAAGGTTATGACCCGCGCGGGTGTGACCGACAAGAAAAATATCCTCAGGTCGCACTTACAGCTCATCTACCAGCAGGCTCGGCAGCCTGCGCCACCGCCATCTGCGGCGGGGTCGTCGTCGTCCTCCTCCTCTAGCAGCCCCGCGAGTGCTAGCACCAGCCCCGCGACCGCCGCGCCCGTAGCATCGGAAGACACCGACGTTGACGGCGACGCTGAAGACCGTGGTGCAACGCCCAACGAGTTCTTCGAGGCGCTTGTCCGCGTCGCCCACCACAACTACCAGAAGCGCAAGATCGGACAACCTGACCAAGGGCCCCTCGCTGTGGCGTCACCCAGTAGCTTCACGCCGGCAAGCCCCGTGGGGTTTGTATCGAGCTCGACGCTGTTGGCACAAGTCGTGGAGCTGGTGGTGGACAAGATCGTACCTCTTGCGAAAAAGTTCCAAGAACAAGGGCTCATGTTCAAAAAGCAAATGGTGCACCCCGACGTTCAGTACGTGTGCAAAGCCCAGGAGAAGCGTCTGAAGCGCGCGTTCCTCGCATACTCTCAGAAAAACAAGAACCCGAGCTCGCGCGGCAAGCTCATGGACCTCGGCGACTTTGAGACACTACTGAAGGACAAGCGACTTGTCGACGCGCTGTTCCCGCACGGCAAGATCAAACAGCTTGCTGCGTTCGTGCAGCAAGACGGCGACCTCTCCGGTGGCGGCATTGGGCTCGACTCGGACGCCGAGTTTGTGTTCGCCGAGTTTGTGGAGGCGCTCGCTGCCATCGCGGTCTTCCGAAACGCCAATCCGTACCTGCCGCTGTCAAAAAAGCTAGAGCAGTTCTTTGAACAGAATTTCTAAAGCTTTTGCCATCACGTCTCCGTGGCCTTGGCCAGTCCTACTTCTACGATCCGGCAATCCACGAGCGTTTCCTTCCCTATCGATACGCCGGGGGCCAAATATTTTTCAATGTCGCCGCCTTCTTCAAAGCTGCCCGGCCAAAAGTAGCTGGCTGTGTGGGTGGTCTGGAGCCAGCCGAGCTGCTTGAGCGCGGCGGCTGCGAGGCTGGAGCAAAAGTACTTTCGCGGCGACTGCGCCGAGTCCGAGTCAGCCTTCGTAGGCGACGACAGCAGCGCACCAGTAGATAGGCGGCGCGTCGGCGCTGGTGGCCGTCGCTCGTTGGGCACAGCCGACGCTGTTTGGGAAGAACGGCGCGTATTGTTGTTGTGCACTGGACTAGAAGTCGCCGAGTTGGACGTCTCCGTGGATGTCAGGCTCAAGCGCTCGGACTCGGCCCGCGTTTGTAAGATACCGAGAATGCTGTAGGGATTACCGTCCACGCGCTTGACAAAGTTGATGATTTTCTCGAGCGTCTCGGGTGTGCGAGGGGCCGTGATGCGACGTACGACGATTGTTTTCGAGACTTCTCGTGAGTAGGCCATGAGCCGCGCCTTTAGGGAGTACACCTGGATGCCCTCACCCGTGGCCTCAAGAATGCGAAGCAAGTTCGGCGAGGAGCCGGGCACGACAATCCCGATGTGGTCGTACTTCGCGCCCGTCACTTTGCGCTGTAGAACGCTCGCACCAAAACGACACGAAAACAAGATGATGTCGCCATAGTTGAGCCCGGCATGCAGCGCAGTCACATGGATCACGCTCTTCTCATTTTTGCTGAGATCGCGATCCCTGGAGGTCGACACAACGCCGAGAAATGACAGCACCAGAACATCTAGGCTGAGCTGTGCGTGATCTACGAGCGCACGCGTGTACTGCTCTAGCTGGAGGCGACGTTTGTTGACGAACTGGCCCTCGAGCGGCGTGAAGACGTGCTTGGACGGTAGCTTGGGGAGCACGATGCCCGGGTATTTTTCCTTGAGCTCATGGTGGAGCTTGTGGAACTCCTTGAAGCGGCGCTGTACTTGCCAGTTCATGTCATTGAAGTGGACATCGATGAGGTAGGCCGTGTAGGACTTTTGCGAGAGGTCGCTGACTTTGTTTTTGGTCGCCGAGATAGACAGCTGGATCGTCGGGAACGGCATCGCGCTTTGTGGCTCAATGCTCAGCGCAATCTTCTGGACTTTGGGGCCGTGCTTGATGTAGTGGCTGAGCGGTTGAGTTTCATCTTTGAGCCAGATGTCGGCCCCGCTAGTAAAGTGGAGTACGAAATAGTCGGCTTCATGGCGTAAAACGTCTTGGAGCGCTGCGAACTCGTGGTCTGCAAGATGGCTCGACGACTATCTCACATACATTGGTCAGTTCGCCAATCTGGTCCAGCTCTAATCTTGCCTCCTCCACCCACCTCGCGCATGGCGTCGTGTACTTTTATCCGGAGCTCTTCCAGTGCGCGTAATTTGATATTGTGAAGCGGCTTCTCGAGACGCAGCGATCGGCTCAGTGGAATCGAGACAAAGATCCTGTGTTCGCGTACATAAGCCATTAAAACGTGGTGGCGGACAAGTGGAATCTCTACTCTTGGCGCATTGCGTACCCTTTCCCATTGGCGTCGGCCACAGAGATCTCAGCGGTCGCGATGGGTGGTGAGTTGCGACGCGCGGCGCCAACGGGTGTGTGCTGAAGACTACAAAACTGGTCGACCGACATGTCGCTCGCCACGCTGTCCGAGTCACAATCCTCCGAGTCACTCGATGCGAAGCGGAGGAACGCTAGTAATACACCCACAGCGCGTTAGTCCAGCCCAGTGAGACCAACGTCCGCCACGCGCCAACAGCATGTCCAGTGAGTTACCTTCGGTGGGGGGACTGCGTCTCTGCCTCGAGCCACGCGTCGCTGCGAGTTGCTTGGCCAGCAGCAGCACGCGTACCCACTCGGCGCGGTCGCTCTCGGTCAGCGCCTCAAAGTGAACCACCGAGGCGGCGCTGCCATCGCCGGTGTCGCTATTACGTGTCTCCACCGTGAACGGCCAGCACGCCACGTCTGCGGGGGTGTCCTCGCCACGGACCGATTCAATGTCGGCGACTCGAAGCAGCTCGACCCACGCGACTTTGCCACCGGAGACGTCCTCGGAGGCCACGAGCCCGAGCGCCTGGTGGAACAGCGCGACGCGTCGCTGCTCCCACGCCGACGCCACGCGCACGCGGAGAACGCCCTGGTAGAGGCTGTTGGCCAGCGCCACGCGCTTCGTGGCCATGGTCGCGAAACAGCGTCTTCGTGGAAAAACGGCTCAACCCACCCCAACTCAGATGTGATAAATGACGGCGTTGGCGTTCAGGTCAGACTCACTCATGATCTGAGTCTGTCTGAGTAACTGCCGCACACGTAGTCACAGTTCACCTTGATAGTGATCTGAGTATACCTTGATTTGGTAAGGAGCTCCACCGTTCCCGCCAAAAGGCCACACCCACTCACCGTGGCGCTTGATCGCGATGACCGCCGTCAAGAACCTCCAGCGCACGCAGCTGCTGGGCAGCGAGGCGCCGCCCAACTGCCTCAACGATGTGCCCGTGATGGTCGGCATCGACGAAGCCGGGCGCGGGCCCGTCATGGGTCCCATGGTCTACGGCGCCGCGTACTGGCCCGTGGCGGACAACGACGCCATGAGCGCGCTCGGCTTCGACGACTCCAAGGCGCTCAGCGCCGAGAGCCGCGAGGGGCTGTTCGACAAGATGAAGGCCAACGGGGAGCTCGGGTAGGTTGGGCATTTGTTGACAGGTGTCAGTGTCGCTAGCGGTTGCGCTGTGGGGATTGACGGAGGCACGTTGTGTTTCAGATGGATCGTGCGCATGATCTCGGCCGCCGAGATCTCGGACCACATGCAGCGCCAGACAAGCAACCTGAACGAGATCTCGCGCAGCGCCGCAATCCAGCTCATCAAGGAGATCCAGGCTAAGGGCGTCAAGGTCAAGCAGGTCTTTGTCGATACGGTGGGCGACCCCAAGTGGTACGAGACGTACTTGACCAAGTACTTCAACGGCACGATCCAGTTCCGCGTCGAGAAGAAGGCCGACAGCCTTTTCAAGGTCGTCAGTGCCGCTAGTATCGCCGCGAAAGTCACGCGCGACCGCATCATCACGGACTGGGAGTGGGAAGCGCCATCGCTCACGCTCTCGAAAGAGTTCGGCTCCGGGTACCCGAGCGACCCGCGCACGAAGTCGTGGCTGACGGAGAACGTCGATCCGGTCTTCGCATTCCCCAATATTGTCCGCTTCAGCTGGGGCACGATCGAACCTTTCATCGCCAAGGCTGTGCCCGTTGACTGGCCCTACGAGCGCGAGCTGGAAAAGGTATATCGTTTTGTGTGATCTCGTTGGAAGATGTTGTGAATGGAGCTTACGTTTGTCGTACTATTGTGCAGGCAAGCGCCCCAGCAGGAACCCAGGCGATCACATCGTTCTTCCAGGCGTCCGCCCAGGGCTCTGGGAAAGCGGCTACACCGGCGTTGCGGCCCGAGTTCTTCAAGCAACGGCAAATGTACGATGTCACCGATTTCTAAGACCCCGACGAAGATGGTGAATAAATTGATACACACGAAACTTCTATTTGGATTATCGAATTGGGTATGGTAAGATACTGTACACATGAGGGTATGGTCCCTCCCCATCTAGTGTTACATCTAGGGCTCACGACACGTCACTTTGCGCTTGGAATGTGGTAGACACCTCACCCCTTTCACGCCTGCAGTTCCACTTGCTGCTCGGGCAGAAAGAGGAAAGGCGCGGCGCGCTCATGCCTTGATTGGCGAGGCCGTCGTCTTCTTCAGCGAAAAGAACTTGAGCTTCCGGCTCGAGTGCTGCTTCTTCTTCATGCTAGGGGAGAGACGGCACTCGTCAAACTCCTCAAACTCGGAGAGAGTCGAGTGGCTGTCCGTGTCGCTCAACATCGACACGTCGTCGGACGAGTCCATCACGGGGTCCTCGCAAGGCTCCATGATTTCATCGTCGTCTTCGTCGTCGTCGCAATCCTCAAACTCCTTGTCATCCTCCAGCACGGTCTTGAGCGTGCCGCATTGGTTCACGATCGCGCGGTCGCTCAGCGTGAGCTTGCACTGGGGGATCGGGTTCGGGTACGCGTACACCGAGCTGTGGAGCGGGTTCTTGACGATCGAGCTGCCCAAAAAGCCGCGCAGGATCGAGACGCCGATGTCGCTGATGTGTTTCTGCTCGAGGTAGCTCTGGCTGATGAGCACGCGGTGGAGCATGACGAGGTACTCGAGGAACGCCGTGCAGCGGTGCTGCACGACCTGGCCCGTGTTGGAGCGGATCTTGTGCTTGCGCGGGAAGTAGAGCTCCGAGACCATCTCCTCGAGCTTGGGGAACACGGCCTGAAACTGCTCAAAGTGCTCGATCGTGAGCTGGCGCAGCATGAGAAAGTCCGAGTAGCGGCGGTGCACGACCCAGCTGCGGCCCGTGATGGCGTTCTGCACGTGGACGGCATAGAGCGTGTAGTTCTTGCGGTCCGTGGCGCTCTTGGCCACGACGGGCTTGACGTTGTAGATCGCGATCGAGCCCATCGAGAGCATGGACCGCTCGACGGCCGTGCCGCCCATGACGAGCGGGCGCTTGTCCGTGCAGCCGTAGACGCTGCTGGCCTTGACGATCAGCGTCGAGAGCCGCTGCGTGGGCTGCGGCGGCGCGTCGCTCGTCGAGGACGCAGCGTCGCGGCGTGGACGCCGGAGAATCGAGACGCGCGAGGCCATGGCGGGTACAGGTCGTCTAAACTATTGTGAGGCCGCGTCTCCGAGGCGTCGGAACCAATTGTGAGGAAAGTGTTGTGAGAAAAAAAAAGTTGGCCGAGATGATGCCGGCGATGATGATGGCCGGCCGTCACAGCGCTTCACGGTCGAGCCGGAGTCGCGCGGATTGTTGGATTGTGGGGAGTTGGCTTGTCGTGGACTGGACTGCCGGCCAGTTGTATGGCAGCTGGCTCGGCGCTGCACCCCGCTTCCCCAGCAGCCCTCAACCCAAACTGTGGTGGAGCTCTTCGGCTGTGTGCCGCTGATCCACCCGCGACTGTCTGGAGAGCGCTGGTGGCCGGGCTCTGCGCCGGGCCAGCTGGCGGCTCGTCTTCTGAATGGATATCGATGATTGGTAATTTTTGAAATGTGAGTGTTTCGATTGGTGCAAAGAGGGGTGAGATGCCGATGCGTCGCGATCCGACTTCTGGCGCAAGTTGAACACCGTGGGAGGGCGAGCGGTGTTCGCCATGTTGTGTCGCCCCAAATTGGGGCTTGAAGAACCACTTCCCAGTTTGAAAGAGAGAGAAAATGGCTTCACTGCGATTTAGTATGGAGAGCAGCACAACGCGATGATGTTGGATGCATGGAGGAGCGAAGGATCGCAAAACGACACCAAGAACCAACCCAACAAACATGGAAAGATTTGGCAGATATAAAAGTAGGTGCGTCAACAACCACGGGCGTTGCACTTCTTCGGACCCACATCCGTGTCCACACACAAAGAAGAACAGTGCAGAACGAGCCGCGTTGGACAGATCAGGTAAGAGCATGATCTCCATCGCCCCCTAACACTGTGACTTTGGCGGTGCTGATATGTATGGCACCAAGTGCTGTAAACAGTGTTTAGGAAAAACGAAGTTTTTTGTCTCTGCCAGTACTGTGTGTGCCGCGAGTGTGTCGTGTCGATCCGGTGCCTCAAAGTGAGAAAATTGCGACCCAAGTGACCGTCCAGTTGTTTTTCATGCGCCCGACTGTTCCGTGTTTATCCGGAGTTTTTGGCGCTCGAGGCTGGCGCACCTTTGCAGTGTCAGTGCCATTCCAGCGTACGGGTGTTTCCACTTGGAATCCGCGAACGGGTGGCAGAACCCAAGACCTCCTTGGTGTTCCCGTCCGGATGGAGACCAAGAACACCAACCCAGCCCACGGAACACGCTCACCGAGAATTGTTGGGAGGAAAGATCGAATCTTGGTGATCTCAAGCAACCCCTCGCATGAATCTCCGTGTCGATGATCATGACTTGGTGGTAATATGTAAAAGCCTTGCTGGGTGTGCAATTTGGGCCCCGGAACTATTTTGTGACCTCGATTTGTGCTTTGGTTTGATATCAGATGTGGTTCGTGCTGGCAATCCGTCTTTTGAAACACTGTGGAACTGCCCACCCCACACAAAGCCACGACAACGTAAAGCGATCGCGGATTTCACGACCCACAACGTGAGCTACAGTGGCTCGAATGGCACGAAGTGGCAATCCCATGCCACACCACCATGACGTGCGAGCAGTAAGTAACTCCTCGGTCTCTGGTCCAGCTCTCGATCGATTGTCGCCGATGTCGACACAGAGGCTCTATTGGCAGAGAGATGGGTACTCTTGGTGCCACAGTTCGAGCCGGCGATGCCATGACAGCGATCGAGCGATCGTGCCGAGCGATCTTCCGCCACCTCGTGCCCGTTCGTGCTCTCATCACCGCAGTTCTTAACATTCAATCGTATCGGTTACATGGAGTCGATCCCAATCTTATCGGGTCGGGTCGGTCCATCAACCCGACCCGTTAAAATGCGCACCCGACCCGCCGGTTTCCTCAGGACCGTCACTCTTCTTGGCGCCAAGAACGTTTGGCGCGCGTGGGGAAAGGGAAAGCGACTGGGGAGGGGGAGGATCACCATGGCGCTCGGCGTGAAGGAGAGCGTGAGCGGCAAGACCTTCCCGCTACAGGACGACGGCGACGAGGTCCGCGTGTGTGGGGGCAAGGGCGCCGTGTACCTCAGCGGCGCGCAGGTGGCGCTGCGCTGCTGCGCCAAGGCCACGATCGTCGTCACGCGCAAGCTCAAGCAGAGCGTGCTCCGGCAGGGAGACGTCGGGCTGCTGGACGTGCGGTGCGTAGAAGCGGCAACAGCCTCCCCACCGTCGAGTGGTCGCCCAACGCGTAGCTGACGTGTGTGTCTGTGCATATATGTGTACCAGGGATGTGTTTTACGCGAACGGCACGTTGACCAAGTATGAAGTCGTGGACTTGGACGCGCACCACAAAGTCACCATGGGCGCAGCGACCAACAGTGTGGTGGCGACAGGACCCGCGGTGCGCGTGCCCGTGCCGACCAGCTCGAGTCACTCGACGAAGCATGGCGTGACGACTGTCGCCGGGATTCGAGTGCAGGCGACGCGGTTAGAGGGCGCATCGACGCTGACGACGTCGCGGTTTTTCTCAAAAGCGAAAAGCGCCTCGTCGAGCTCATCATCAGCCCCCGTATCGTCATTGTCTCGACTGGCAGCGGGGCCATCCGCTGTCAAGCGCACCGAGCGCCAACACAGCCCACAGGATGTCGCAGATCCCGAGGTCGCCCCGAAAGTGAACAAGAAGCGCAACATGGTCGAAATTCTGGACGACGACTTTAGCGATGCCGACGAAGAAACGAAAGACGAAGAAGCGATGACGCCCGTGAAGCCTCGTGCGAAGAAGTCCCGTGTCATTGTGGAGTCCGATGACGACGATGACGATGGTGGTAACCGGGCTGGGAGCGAAGATGTTGTGGCAAGCTCTGACGTCTCATCTCCGGCTGACGAGGACGACGTCTACGTGCATGAACTCAAGCTTCAGCAGGAGAAGACTGGCACGAAACCTAAGTGGATGGAAGCTTTTGGTCTGAACAGCAAGAACAGTAGCAGCGATGGCTGGTACAGCGCGCGCGATCGGAAGGACAAGGTTCGATCTTCCTCATCGAACCTTCCAGGCAGAAAGAACAAAGACACTGTGGCTTCTTCAAAGAAGCGACGGGAGTTATCCGGATACGATGACGATGAAGATGATATTGATGCAAGCCAGACCACGAGATCGCATGATGAAGTTGGTCAGTTGCTGCGCGATTGTGAACGTATTGCTGAAAAACTGCGACGGTCTATCAAGAGCTGGTCGAGCAACTCTCGTGCAGGTTCATCCTCACCGCCTAAGACCGAGGAGGCGGAGGATGAGACTCACATTTCACTGTCTCATATCAACACTGATGCCGGCGCCGTCGCGAATCGAATTTTCACCGAAGCAGACATCCCGGATATTTGCGAGACCCTCGAGTTGAAACCGTACCAAACTGTGGGCTTGAACTGGCTGTTGCTGCTGTGTGACAACGGTGTGTCGGGCGTGCTAGCAGACGAGATGGGCCTCGGGAAGACGGTTCAAACTATTACGTTCCTTCTTCTGATGCATACGCTCGCCAAGACGAAAGATGCAGTCAAGTATGGTGGCCCTCACATTGTCGTTGTTCCTGCCAGCGTGCTCAACAATTGGAAACGAGAGTTCGCGTGGATCGCGCCGAAGCTCAGAATCGTTGTCTATCACGGCAGTAAAGACGTTCGCATGGATATGCAGGAATCGTTGACCGTCGACGACTTTGATGTGATCCTCACAACGTACACATACTTTGAACGAGACACATGCCAAGATGACCGAAACTTCCTTCGCTCGTTCAAATTTGGCTACATGATCCTCGACGAAGGACACAGCATCAAGAACTCGAAAACATCTCGTTTTCGCAGAATCTCGGCGATGCGAACAAGAAATCGCCTGGTTCTAAGTGGCACACCGATCCAGAACAACCTCAACGAACTGCTTGCGTTGCTCAGTTTCCTCATGCCAAAAATGTTTGACCATGGCTCCGACGAGCTTCTGTCGTTTTTTGATGGTGCAGAAGACAAGAAGACAGCGAAAGTGCGAAAAATTCTTGCGCCATTCGTGCTGCGCAGAGAGAAGAAATATGTGCTGACACAGTTGGTGCCAAAAACGGTCGTGGTTGAGATGGTGAAGTTCGAAGGTGATCAGCGCAAAGTGTACACTGATCTGGTCGAGTCTGTCATCAAGCAGAAGGAGGCCAGCGCTGCGCGCAAGGCGGAAGACAAGGAACGAAAGAAGAAAAACAACTCGAAGTTTGATCGTCAGGTGCAGAAGCTGCTTGGAGAGGTCGCAAGTGATTCGAGGATCGGGGAGGCCACCAGCGACGTTGCGATTTTCACGCAACTCAGAAAGGCTGCAAATCACCCAGTGCTTCTTCGGAATCACTATGTCTCAGATGAAGTGCTAGACACGATGACTCGTTGCCTTCATCGAGCAGAGGCTTTCGGCAACCAGTGCTCGTTGGCCATGGTACGCAAGGAGCTTGAGAGTTACTCTGACTTCGAACTCCATGATCTCTGTGTGCAATACGGTGGAAACGAAGAATTGCGTAAACTTCAGCTTCCCATGGAGACCATCCTTCGATCAGCCAAATTCGACTACTTGCGCACCCTTCTCCCCAAGCTCAAGGCGGATGGACATCGTGTTCTGATCTTTTCCCAGTGGACGAAACTGCTCGATTTACTGGAAGTGCTGATGAGCCAAATGGATTATCGCTACTTGCGATTAGACGGTTCTACCGAAGTCGCAGAACGCCAAGGCCTGATCGATTCGTTCAACCAAGACAAGAATCTGTTTGTGTTTCTCCTCTCAACTCGTGCAGGTGGCCTAGGTATCAACTTGACGGCAGCAGACACAGTGATTCTTCATGATTTGGATTTCAACCCAACCAACGATGAGCAGGCCTGTGACCGGTGCCACCGCATTGGTCAGACAAAGCCAGTCACAATCTACAAGCTCGTATCAGAAAATACTGTCGACCATGATATCTTCAAGCTCGGTGAGTCGAAGACCCAGCTGAATAATGCCGTACTAGGCAAACTGAACGCTCACAATCCAGGCAATCAGAAGTCAAGCGACAATGTGACCGTCGAGATGATGTTAGCATCGGTGCTCTCGACGTACAAAAAAGAATAGACTGCGCCGATTCTATCCAGAAAATAGAGCTGTCGTTCCAGTTCCGACTGAGCCCGATCATTTCCGAGTTCATCACAGCTCCAACCGCGCATCGTGGTTTATTAAACTTTGTTTTCGTTAGTCAGTGCAGCTTGAAGATCCGACGCCGTCTTACTATCTGCAGGTATGTACTAAACGGCACAACGAATCTGTTAGCGAGGCCACTTCAAAACTCTCTTTCATTGATCAAGAGCTCGTACTATTGATCGCGTCTCGCGTCTCGTCATCTCTTCGTCTTCTTCTGCCAGTGGTGTGATCAAGGACCCCGCGTCATCCGCCTCGAGTCCAAAGTTTATGCTGCTCTTATACTGCTCGTCATCATCGTCATCCTCAAACTCTTCGTCGGACGAATCATCGGCGTTATGGTTAATGCGTCGACTTAACCGCTCAGTGGTCCGCTTGATCTCGTTGATCATCGTAGTAATTTCGAGCAGGGCTTGTGGGATCGCATCCTTCGCTAACTCGGCCCGACTCAGCTTTCTCGATACCGCGTCCAATTGGCTCGACTGCCGTGACAAACTCTGCTGCATCATTTGGCTGGGCGAGGAATGCAAACCTGGCTGGGGCGACCCATTCGTACTCCCGACGCTGCGGCTGCTGTGGTTCGCCTCCAATTTGAAATGGGCGGCAGACGACGATCCGCCTGCGAACGACCCATCCAAGCCACTATCGCCAGTCCGCGATTGTGAAGAGACCACTTGGCGAGCACGAGACGCTCCATTGGCATTGCTCCGACTCGCGGTCGGAGTGATGCCAGTCATACCAAGTCGAGTAATCCGCCGAGACATTCGGCGCGCCTGATTGCTCATCGCAGCTCGATCGGCAATCTCTTTGAGCTTGTCGCCCAACTTTTTTGCCCGATAGATCGTGCGGAGCGACACCGACATGCGACGCGCCTTGAGGGATTTCTCCACGACCATGTTGAGTTGGTTCTGAATCTTGATCTTCTCAGTTGGCGACTGGATGTTCATGTTGTCGAGCTGTCGCTTAATCACGGTGCGCTTCATTCGCTCGCCAAACTCGGGGTACTCAGCAACAATTTCATTGAACGCATGCTTGCTGAGCACGTTCAGATCGCAGATATTGACCGCCTTGACAGTGTTGGTGCGTCGCACGTCAATGACCAGCGCCGTCTCGCCAAAGAAGTTTCCATCACGCAAGTAGATGCGCTTTTCCGGGTTGCCCGGCTCCGGAATGAGGATCTCGACGAGACCTTTCCGGACGATAAACATCTCTTTGCCAATGTCGTCGAAATAGATGATCGTATCGCCAGGTAGGTACACTGCAGTCTCGAGCGCCATGCACACTTTGCCCAGAAAGCGCGCGTCCGAGCCGGCGAAGAACGGTACGGTCTTGACAAGGTCTTTGTACAGGTGCAGCGCGATGGTCATCCGTAGGGTTTTGGAGATGCCAGGCTGGTTCAAGAGCATCATGTCGGAATACGCGCGTTGCTGCGTTCATGAGATCGTGTGAGGATACGACAGCACAGCGGATCAACGACATGGTGATGAAAGGTAACGCACGTTGATCCAGAGGTAGTCGTAGTTTCGGCGAACACGGTGCTGGTGGTAGGATCACAGAACGTTAGATGATTCGCCACACTGGCGTATCCCCGTCTATAGGCGTACCTGCAGGTCTTCGGGAAGTTCGTAGTAGCGCATCTCGGCGGTGATGATGTCCATCCGATTGCGGAACTGCGCGCTCATCTGGTCCCAGCTCATGATGAGTGCCAAAATGTTGCCAAAAAAGAAAGACGTGACAATCATCCCGAGCATAAAGACGAAGATGCTCATGATGTAGAGCTCGATGCTTGCCTCGCGGTGTGGGTCCACAAGGTGGGAGATCGACGCGTACCCCGTGCTTTCCGTGATACCGAGAAACATGATCACGATATTTTGCATGCTTTGTACGTACATCGCTGGCATCTATCGACAGCACCATAAACTAGTCAGTCACGCTGCTCGATCCCGCACGAGCGACCCAAGCACACCTCGGAGCTAGGGCAAGTCGGTCTACCCTCAATGTCGAAACAATCATTGAACAAACTCGCCCACAGGCACCTGCAGTCAACATAATAAATCCCTCGCTAAAGATTAGATTCAACCCCACGCTAGTCCACCTGCTGGATACCGACGTACGCGAAGAAATGGAGCGCCATGATCATGGCCACGAAGCTCAGCGCCAGATTGTAGTACTTTGCGTACTCGCGTAGGTACTTCAGGAGGCGACCGAACCGCAGCAATTTCGGCAACTTTTGGAGCTTGACCATCTTGATGGACTTTCGGGCCGTGCTTTGCACGAAAAGCGCGAGCGGGAAGTTGGAAATGACATCAATGATGAACCACCTGCGAAGGTACCGGCGCATGACGATGCGACTGTCCATGATGACCTCGCCGTTCGAGAACACGCCCGTGCGCATGGTCACGAACATGTCTGCGAAACACAACAGAGAATCCACCCATGAGCGGAGCTCATCTTTTGTTGAACAAACCCGCAGGGACCTACCGACGATAAAGTAAATGTCGACGATCGTGTCCAGGACGTACCGGTCACCCCACTCGACATAGTTGAAGCCGATCACGAGGGGCACGACCACGCACACGTACAGCACGCAACACGCCGTGACGACGTCCCAGACACGGCGAAACTTGGAGTTGGGATGGATCATGTACGGACTCGAGCCGCGCTTGGCGTCGTGGTAAATGTCGATCACGTCGTCCCGCGGGTTCATCGCACGCGCGAGCATCGTGGCTTTGCCCAGCAGCCGCCACGCGCGCCGTGTGGCGGTCGCACGCCGCTGGCTCCCCTTGCTGTCGAGCGTGTCGAAAGCCGACTTGAGTGGGTCTTCGCCATGCGGCACGAGTCCCGGGATCAGCCGCAGGCTCGGGGGCGGGCCCGAGGCACGCGCGACGCTGGCCATGGTCGCGGCGTGCTTGGCCTCGACCTCGGACGCCTTTGCCTGCGCATCGTCGCGGTTCGGCAGCACCGAGGTCGACAGCTCGCGCTCCGAACCCGGGTGCACGCGCGACATGTTGGCACCGCACTCAGCCGATCACCGCGTGGTACCTGCGGGCATGTGCTGCGCTCCAAGGCGTCGGTCGTTCCCCAGCACTTCGACCACACTCGGGGGGTCTGTTCGTTTCAGTACGCTTGAGCGCGCCACTCGGGGGCCCCGCGCAACGGGGCTATTTACGGGCGCCTCTGGTCGTCGCGAAACGGATGCGCGCCATCCAAAAATATGAATACACACGCACGGGCACCATGGATCCATAAGAGCCTGGCTCGTCGACAGTCAAGC
>JAADVT010000760.1:0-15816 GCA_023335895.1 Pythium rishiriense
AAAGCTGGCGTTGTTGTCCCCGTCGTCGCCGGACGCGTTGTCCGCAACGTATCGATAGAAAACTCGTGCGTGCATGAACCAGTCCGCGTAGAAGAACAGCTCGATGATCATCGACGCGAAAAAACTCAAGACTTGGACGCTTCGAGGGATAGCTCCGACAACTGGAACGTCGGTGTTGTTAGCTAACCCGAAGCCGCGCTCGTAAGCGATCTGGTACGGCACTTCGTAGAGCTGAACGAGTAGCAATGCGCACTTGACGTGTTTCCAGAGGCGCTGAAACGGAGAGTTTGGCATGTGCCACGAATATGGGTTATCTTCGTCTGAAGCCTTCGGTAAAACACTCGAGCTTGAGAGCTTGCGCATTATCTTGTTTCCTCCTTTGTGCTGGTCCATCTTGAATTTCTTAGCAAGCAGAGCCATGTCAACTGTCTTGGAGATTTTTGGCACTGCAAGTCTGGCGGTTGAGGTCATGATACTAGCGTATTTTAACTTGGAAAAGTGATACCTCAAGGCTGTCTTGAAAGCATCCTGATGAAGAAACCACACCTCGCAATGCGTGTCAGCAACCAGCTTGAATACAGCAATCCTTGGGCTATAAAATAGTGCCTTCTCGGCATAAGCGATGCCTGGTGTTAAGCGACCGATGGTATCATGAGTAACATCGAGGATGCTTATCTCACCCCTGGCAACAACGAACATTTCTTCAGTGTCACCCACATTTACGACAGTTTGGCCCGGAGCAAAGTAATCCTTCTCCAAGAAGCTCAACACCGTGCGCAGAAAAGAACCGTCACGATTTCGGAATAGTGGAAGCTATGCATAGTGCAATGATAATCAGCATCCAAGTTTGCATAAAAGCCATAGGTGTTCATACTCGCTGGAGGCTTCGGTATTTGACGAAGTTGAGACACTGAGCGTGGTAGTGGCTCGGTAGTCCTTGGAGTGCGAGCTCCTCTTCAACACCAAAACGTGTTCGCTGCATATACTCAAAGTAAGCACGGACTCTGGAACCTAGATTGCTCGACACACGACGACTCGCAAGAAACTGAGGAAACAAGATGGTCAGTTTCAAAGATTAGAAATGCTGCTGACCGCATAGTGAATAACTCACGTAGTGAACAACTCACCTTGCTGGCTTGCTCCAGACGCGTAGTCAAGTTTGTCGCCATTGCTCGATCTTTTCGACTGAAGTAGAACGAGTACGCTGTCAAAATCGCCGTCGCCCACAACCCACTCACAAACTGCGCGAATATTCGATACGCTGTCTCAGCCAGAGTCGCAGGAACCAAGTCGCCTTGGCCCAGCGTCGTCACAGTCTTGCTACCCCAATACAGCGAACGGATGTACTGGCGCCACACAGTTCCGTGCTCGAGACGGTCTCGCTGCACCCATGTCCCGGGAAGCATTGGTGAGCTGAAGCACTTGTCGAACGCGAGGCCGCACTCGATGTGGGCGAGGAGCATGTATCCGGACGCTGCGATGTGAACCAAATAGACTCCGATCACGAACAGAGTTGCAATGGCGGCAACAGAGCTAAACGAGAGAGCATGAACAATTCTCAGATGGCTGAGACGAGCGAGCACTACCTGTGGGAACAACTGTGACATAATCTGGAAAGCCTGTGGGTATCGCGTGACGCCGATCAGGTGGAGCAAGTTGTAGTTTCGAAATAGCGCGATCGGAACAATCTCGAGCGGGCAGTAATTGAAGACAGCAGACGTGAGCTCCACCCACTCCCACCACTGAGCGACCTTGAGCCGCTGCCAATAAGCGATCGCAGCTGCTGCCGACGAGCGGTCACCGTTTGCAGACTTCTCACTGACGTTGGAGCGAGAGTCCCCATGTGGAACGACCGTCGTGGGCAAAGCACTCGCTCGCTTGCGGCTCGGTTCCACACGTCGCCGGTAACACGGTAGCGCGGCGCGAAGCGAGTGGTGTGCCCGCGGCTCGCAGTTTTTCGCGGCAAACCACCAGCGAGCCACGAGTCCGCACGCATCGAGAACGGTAAAGACCGACAGCGCCGACGTCCACAGTCGATGGCGGTGCGCGTCGTTCCACGGGTCCAAGAAGAAGCCGAGCCGGAGAGGAACACTCACGACGACGTAGACCGCGTCGAGCAAGCGCATCATAGCGGCGAGTTGCCGCAGCGTCGGTTTCCGCCGCGACGCGACAAACGACGCCGCCGACCGGCCGTCGTCGACGTGGGCCGAGCCCACGCTGTTGGTCGAGCCGAGGTCGACCTTGGCGAGCCCAAAGCGCGCGTTCGCGATGATCTTTTGGTCGGCCAGGCGCGCGCCATGGTCGAGCGCGTCGGCGTCGTCGACGTCGGCGAACACGCCGCTGAGCTGGCTCGCGCTGCTGCTGCCTCGGTTCGTGAGCCGCTCCGCGGACGAGCCGCGCGCCGCCGCGGGGCCCAGGCGCCGACGAGACATCGCGCTCGTCGTAGGGGGGGAGGGAGTGCCGCTTGGTGGCCGTTTATTTTTGAACCGCGCGAGGGTCGTCGTCGGTTGACACTACGAACAGCGCCAGTCGCGGTCGGCGTTGGTGGGGCTGGAGGCCTCTTTCTCTCCCCCTCCCCCTCGGAGCGGGAGGCACGCGCATGAACAGCGCGGTCCTAACCCATATTGCCCTTGCATGTTGCCCTTTGGATTTTTGTTTCTGTGGTGTTCTCCGTCATGTTTCCCTCGTCGTATTGATTCTAATATAGTATATCTAGCTACGGAGGAGCATATGCACTGAAATAGAAAGTTTGACTGAAAGGTGATACAAGTGCGTCAATTCCCAGTCAAAAATGGCAACAACTCGATCGCATTGAGTTGGCCGTCAGATGGCGCACCCCACCGCGAAATTTTCTATTTGTATCATGCTTTGCGATTTCCCCTTCTTTGAAACTACGCCTCCCCCCGGCCTTGGCGGGGCAAGCAATACTCAAACGTCTCGTCGGTCGTGGCATGTCTCCAATGTTCCACCACTCCTGGGAAAGCTAAACGCGACCACTTTGGACGTAATTAATTTTCCAGCGAGCCCACGACTCACACTGAGTCAACGAGTGCCACCAACGTGGCGCGTTGGTCACATTTTGAGTGCGTGCTTCGGCCGGGCTCCTCCACGCGTGAACATCCATTCACGCACGTTTTTCTCGCGGTAGTCCGGGAACTCGTCGAGAATGTGTTCGTATTTCTCGAGCGTGAGAATCAACACACTACACGCACACAGAGCGACACAAGTCGCCGAGCGCGGGACGTTGAAAATGAGCGATTTCTCCCCAATAAACTCGTACCGGCCTTTGATCACTTCGATCTGCTCGAGCGTCGCCTTGTTGGTGATCCGAACCGACACCAGGCCACTCTCAATCACGTACAAACTGCGCTCCGTGTCGCCCTCGCGAATGATAATGTCATTGCGCACGAACAGCTCTTGCTGGAAGGCGGACACCACGGCCCGAGCAAACGCTGGCTCGGCCGTCGCAAACAGCTTCATGTTCTTGACAAAGTCTTCCATCACAAAGAACGCGATATCTTGCTTCACCGATGCCGTCAACCCGCGCAGCAGCACGTCTTCGTTCATGCCTTTGCTTTCTGCCCAGTGGACAGCAAAATACACTTGCATTTGCTTCCACATGCGGGGCTGGAACCGATGAAACTGCATGTACTGGGCGACGTGGGCCACGCGCTGCTCGTAGTCCGCACGGCGTCCGATTTCCATCTCAAACAGCTGGAAAAACCCACCCGAGAGCATACCAAACAGGATAATCGTCGCGATGATCACGACAATCGTGGCACAGGTTTCGGCCGCATTCAGTGGCGCAATGTCTCCATACGAGACAGTAGTGATCGCGCCCATGCTGAAATGGTACGATCTAGCGTACCGAGTTGACACTGGTGTTGTGCCAATACATTTGAGTCCATCGCACCCCGCGAATGTGAGCATCCCAGGAGCTGTCAGCCATGATGCTCGTCCGTCTTCTTTGTAGGAGTTGAACGCCACGGCATACGCAAAGCATGCAACCCAATGAGCCCCAAGCGCGAAGTCAAACGTGAATCGAATCCATACAAGCAAGCTGCGGCGTACTAACTTCAATTTGAAGTCGTAGATGAGCATTTGCTGGAGGCGCTCACTAAGTTCGTGCAAGTGAACGATTCGCGTGACCTTGTTCAGCCGAAGAACGGATATATGATACCAGGTGACACTTTCTATACCTGGGATGAGCGATGGAATCGCTGCCGCAAGCACTTCCAGTGGTAGTAGGGAGATCAGGTCGACGATGTACGTTCCTTCTCGAAAATAGTGATCACGAATTGATCTAGAGTTGGTCACAATCTCACCTCGATGGACGAACGCAAAATAATTCTTGTGGAGTAGGAAGTCAGCCCAGCACATGGCATCCATGATGAACTCGAGAAAAAACCATGCCTCAACGCTAGTCTTGGACTCGCTCTGACTCAGGAATTCGTAATCAAAACTTGCTCGAAATGGTACAACAAGCACATAGTATAGACAAATCGCGAGCATGAGCACATCCCAACAGCGACGAAATCCCGATCCTTGTAGCACGAACGAAGGAGGCTGTGGGGGTTCACTCCAAATCCCATACAACTGCGACTCTGATTGGAGTGGCTTGAAAACATTTGTAATCGCATCCCCCACAGCCTTTGCGAAAAAGGACATACGTCGTCGAACTCCATTTGCGGCGAGGAGCTCATGGAACGAATTCGAGCGTTGTCGCATTGGTGGTGCGTGAGGCAGTAAAGAAAACGAACTTTTCCCTCTCGTGAGCAGTGGTGGCGCCGCCTGCGCTTTGGGTTGCGTGGTAGAATGAGATCGATAATCGCGCGAAGGCATCGGTCTTTTCAACAACGTATTAGGGCCGAAATTGGCGTCCGAACTTGTTCCATCCTTGCCGTGGACATCCTTCAGAGTTTCCAGTTTCCTAAGTAGATCGTCGTGGTTGAGCTGAATTGAGTGACGCCGCAACTGTGCCGAGTTCTCCTCGCGAGACGACCTCGAAGACGCCGCCGAAGGATTATGGCTCATGTTGCTCATAGCACTGAGATCTGTCAGTTGCTTTAGATCCGACGGCGCTCCTGTGCTCTTTCTCCGCGCGAGCCCTTGCGTTCGGGTGGATCGACGACCCCCACGATGTTCTTCTATGCGACTGTGTTGACTCTGACCGTTTAGGTCAGCTTCGGCTTGAACTTTTCTCACGTCTAGCATTCGTAGAACACGAAGCTTGTTCGCGTGGCGGCTCCACAAGGTCTCTTTGTCTGGGCGTGCTGGCCGAATCTTTGCTATTGCAGCGCGCAAACGCATCCGAGATTGAGGAGAGCCCGCGAGCTGAGTTTCTGGGAGCAGCGAGGTGGCAGGTCCATCAGCCTCTGACGGTGTGCGACGCACTACTCGGTCGAGAATATCGCGCGCTGTATTCCAGAACGACTGAAACCATAATCGTATAGAGAGCCGCGTTTTCTTCGGTGCCCGAATCGCGTAGCAAACGAGTAGCTGCCGCTCGAGTTTTCCTTTCTCGGCAAGCACCATGGCACGGAGAGTCCGGTTGCGACGTAGCATTGTTGGTCGCTGGGGGATCGCGGCTTTTGACAGCTCGAAGTTTTTCACGACGTTGAGGTACGACTCCGTTGTGACGCGCTGCTTCTCACGTATCACTGGCATCATCTGCTCTTCAATCGCACGACGAACGTGGTCGGGCCAAAGCGACTTCCACACACTTTTCTCGAGCTGGACCACTTGGCAACTGGTATGTGCTCGCGCAGATGCGACGTTCTTAACCCCTGGAAGGAAGAATGCCACATCTCCGAACATTACACCCTCGTGGATCGAAGCGAGCACAATGGACGAAGCTGCGGAATAGAGTTCGCCCCGACCCTCTTTCATGATGTACAGACGCGTTAAAACGCGCCCTTCGCTGAAAATCACGTCGCGCCTCATGAATATTTCTAGTGTGAACGCCGACGCGAGCGCTTGAACGTGAGCCTTCGAGAGCTTGTTGAATTCTGGTATATTCCGAATCAAGTCACCATACGCTTCGTCGAACACCTCCATCCGCAGTTGTGTAGGCAAGTCTTGAAGCACCTCGCGGGCATTCAACTCGAGAATTGTCTTGGACTTGTATTCAGCACACTCTTTTGCTCTCTCACGGACAAGAAGTGGGAGAGACCGCCGCTTGGCGTACTCTTCAAAATCGTTCACACGCTCAATATGATCCTGCGCCTCCTGTTTGATTCCCCAAATCGTCAGTGACTTTGATTAAATTGTTGGCGCCCCGCGTGTACCCACGTACCTTATCAAGATTCAAAACTAGTGAAGTCATTCGGCCAATAATTTGCCCGATGAAAACCCAGCCAAGAATACAAGTGGCGCTTGCGTAGATCGTCTCAGCCGCGTTTCTTGCGATGACATCGCCAAAGCAGACGACTGTGAACTAAAAATGTGTGAAACACGTGGTTAACTTAAAACCAGAGGCGTTGTCAGGACGGTGGCACTTACTGTTTCGAGGCACCAGTACACGGATCGGATGTAATGCACGACAACGCGCTCCGGGTATGCGCTCAAGACTGCATCCGAAGTTATCCAACTCGAAGTGACGAGGCGATACTCGAGCTGCAGACGACCAAGCAAGTAGTAACAGCTTCCTAAATAATGTGCTGCCGAAAGAAAGAAAAGGAGGAACTTAATCATGTCGAACACGCTGAGAAACACCGTGCCGCCGCTGATGAAATGCTCGTGGACTTTCTCTTCGAGAACGCGCAAAGAGTCCATCAACTGGGGTGACTTGAGTAATCTCGGAAGCCGGGCAACCGCCATCTTGAACGGATGCTTCGGGAAGTAGATTGGGATCATGCTCAAAACATCCCACTTGAACCATCCGTCATAGTAGTGTCTGCGGATTTGTGCTCGGTCGAGAATATCACCACTGGTGTAGTCTGTGTACCCAAAGTGGTTCCATTTGAGGAACATGTCTGTTGCAAGGATGAAGTCGAAGGTGTAGTCAAGACCACTGAGCAGAGCAACGGTTTGCGGGTCCGGCTGGGAGAGGAAGGCCAACCGAAAAACGATCTGGTAGAAGTTGAACAGGAGAACCGAGGCAACCACAACGGACCAAACCTTAGCGAAAATGTTCTCCGGGTGAATGATAAACGGCTCGGTTACTCGATTTTCTTCGATCTGTGCTTGCGTGTTGTCCACGAGACCGACCACTTTGAACAGTTTTCGGCTCGTCATGAAGTTTCTGCGGATCACATCGAGCTGATATCGATCTTGGTCGACCTTCCAGTGTACTGATCCCATGATTTTCCCGATCTCACTCGAAAAGCGGTCTCGAAGCGCAAGAAAAGCGTCCCGACGAAGCACAATCACTTGGGTTGTCGCGAGTGTTCTCGCACTTAATGCATATGCGCTGAGGTCCGGAGACGAAACACTCTCTTCTCCAAACATGTCTGATTTCCGAAGCACAGCTATTGACAAGGCCGTGGTTGCGTGGATTTTATGCGGTCCTTCCCCATTGTCATCCGTGCGGCGTGGATTCAGCGAAGAGTAAGAGTCCATAAGATTTGAGCGAAACCTCGCTCTTCCTGTGGTCTGCCTTCCATCGGTCTTAAGCTGCGGCAGAAGCTGTTGAGCTTCAGTTTCAGCATACATTTCCACGGCGCCACTTTGGATGATGAATGCTTCGTGTGCAGAGTGCCCTTGACGGATGACTTTGACACCAGCAAGGAAGACCAATGCCCGCGCCGTGGCTGCCAGCTCGTGCACCAAAAGAGACGAATCAACGCACTCAGCAAAGATTCTACACAGTCCAACTTTGGTGTAGAGTTCGCGAGTGATGGTTACTCTCAATGACTTCGGGAGAGTCAGCAGGACGTCATTTTCAGTCGCTGCGCTCCCATTCATCTTCCACGTTGCCACGTAATAGCGCTGAATCATCGAAGTCGTAGCTGGCGATAACGTCTTGAAGCTCATTAGCGTACGAGTGATCTCTTCCAACTTCTCATTCTTGACCGCATTCAGCACACGCCAATGCGAAATGACGCTGGATACAGCAGATGCCGTGAAGTAGCAAATAATCGCTCCGGCATATATCCAGAAAAATCCGACGACACACTCGGCGTTGGAGAACGCGAGAATGTCACCGTATCCAACAGTCGATAACAACACGAGGCTCCAATGCAACGAGCGTAAATATGCTGAGTCGATACCGAACTCGCTGTAATCGTACAGATACCAGGTACAGTTGCCAAAAATGCTTGCGTCGGACAAGCAAGACGATGCCGTGACGCGGTGACGCCAGCTTGAAAGAGCTCGAACGACCGAGCCGCCACTCGTCGTCAATCCTCCAACAGTATAATACACGCTGGCGGCTGCATTCGCCAACAGCACACACACGACGCAGTTCAAAATAAGCATTTGGGTTGGAGGGCTGAGATTCCTCCTCGTCATGACAAACTTCATGTTCTTCTGCAGACCCTGAAGGCGTAGCACACGGAGGAGACGGAACAATGCCATGCACACGATGACAATTGGTGGCGTGGACTTCTTCGCGAATACGTCCCAGATTATAGAAACTGGTATGCTTGAAACAGCATCGGACAGCAGATCGTCGTGCTCAAGGTAATGTCGAAATATTTGCTTCGAATCGACTATCAAATTCTGCTGAGAGTCATCGCGGACGTTGATACCTTCCTCGGCTCCATCATTATCTGTACTTCTCCGGACAAACACACACGCGCGGAGGTACCAACTACAGTAGAAAAAGAGTTCGACTGCAAGAGTAGAAACGAAACGAGCCTTGAGAACCGCGGACGAGGAGACAGCACCATTTGGATCGAGCAACCCAAAGTCTCGATTGAAAGCGATGTGGATCGGTACCTCGATTGCAACGTAAAGCAAGCACACACACTCAGCCGTGCGCCAGTTCACACGGAATCGGGATGATGGAAGCCGCCACATTGCCACGGACTCGACGGATCGCGCTGTGTCTCTGTCGACTTTGTCCATTAGCTTCCGAAGCGCGATATCTTTTGGTTCGCTCCCGACACCTGCGGCTTCAGGTACATTCCCATACGACGATCGACGACCCAGAATCGCAGCACGTTTCTGCACAGGAAAGTAGTGCTGGACTGTTCTTTCGAAGCTTCTTCGAGTTAACCACCATATTTCGCTTGGAGCCTCCGCGACTAATCGATGCTGAGAGAGGCTGGCCTGGGTCAAGGCTTGATCTGCGTAGTAGTTCCCGGCCAGAAGGCGGCGAACAACAACATTCTCTTTGTCCGAAACGCGGACTTCGCCCGTGGAGACAATGAGGAGTTCTTCATAATCTCCGAAATCAACGATGATTTGCTGCGACGAGAAAAAATCTTGCTCGAGCACGTCCAGAATCGCTCGCAGGAACGCACCTTCATGTTTCCGGAAAAATGGGATCTGATGATGAGATAGGTATAACATTGATGTCAGAAGTCCAAACCGCTACGCAGCAAGCTCGAACGTACCCTCTTCACCAAATCTTGCTTGATCTGGTGCGAGCACTGCGCGCGATATCGGGTCGGTAGACCTTCAAGAACACTTGACTCATCGACACCTTCCCGTGACCGCTGCATATAGCGATAATAAGACATAACGGCAACGACGGTGGAAGGCACTAGCTTTCTTGCTGATAGGAACTGTGAACACCGACGAAATTAGTGTGGGTGGACACCTCAACTCACACGTGCATGATTTGCGATACCTGAATTGACTGCTCGAAGTGAGTCGCAGTGCTCTGACGCATGTTAGCGTCACGCCGGCTGAATAAAAATCCGCAAGCAGAAAGGCATGACGTTGCCCACAGTCCGCTGATGAACTGGACGCAGATGCAGTAGTTGGTCTCCATGTCGGTGGAAGGAACGAGGTCTCCTTGGCCAAGTGTAGTGACTGTTTTTGAAGCCCAGTACATGGTTCTCACGTACTGTCTCCAAATGCTTCCATGTTGGAGATTGTCTTTGAGCACCCAGCATGCGGGGACCGGGTCAGTTGAGCCATCGGAAAAGTCAACTCCGCACTCGATGTGGGCGATGAGCATATATCCGGCCGCCGACAAGTGGCAGAGATACAAACCGGTCCACGTACTGTGGAAAACGAGCGACACCGTGCTGAAGCTGAGGCTTCGCACGAACCGGGAGGAACGAAACTGCTTGAGAATACCCGCGGTAAAGAGCTTTGGAAGCATCCAAACCGACAGTGCGAACCGCAAGACGCCACCAACGTGTGCCAAGTTGTATTCGCCGATGAGACACAACCCGAGCTCCCATGGAGTGAGCCCCACGATCTTCGCACAGCACCTTGCTATCCACCGGGGCGTGGACACGGTGTCACGTTTCGCCGTTGGTATCCGCCTGAGCGATTCACGTTCCTCGGATCCGATCTGCCGGTTTGACGGGGCCCGCATCATTGTCACCTCGTCGGGCGTGATCTTGGACGGGAGCCGTGACATCATGCGGAATGTCGTCATAGTAGAGACCGCATTCGAGTCACTCCCTCTCCTCGATGTCGCCAGCAGCTGCCGTGTCGAAAGAAACCCGTACACGATTGGGAGAACCTTGACGATCGTCGACACACCATCGAGCGCAGCAAACACGGCCAAGGCCCGGGTCCACGTGAACCGGCTCGTGTCCCGGTTGTACGGGTCAAAGTAAAACCCGATTCGAAGCGGCACCACGACCATGGCCACGACGGCGTCGTAAAACAGCAGCCGCTGGAGCAGCCGCTTGACTCGGTTCCCACCGGACGACGCCTTCGTGACGCTCTTGGTGGTGGCGCGTTTCGTGGGCGCGGGCGCCACGGCGCTTGGCGCGCCGCCGAGAAACTTGGACAACACATTCGGCGCCTTCTTGCGCTTCTTGAACTCGACTTGCGCGAGTCCGAACGCCGCGTTCTGGAGCAGCTGGTCGTCGTCGTCGAACGCCACGGCCGCGTCCGGGTCGGTCTGCGCGGCGCCCGGCCGCTTCGCGGGCCTCGACGGCATCAGCCCCCCTCGTGGGTGCGAGGCGGACGGATCAATCCGTTGGGTCGGACAACCCTCGATGGTTTTATTTTGGAGGGCTCGCGACTACAGTGACGGATAATGAATGC
Organism: Pythium rishiriense; assembly: GCA_023335895.1. NCBI lineage: Eukaryota > Oomycota > Peronosporomycetes > Pythiales > Pythiaceae > Pythium > Pythium rishiriense. The sequence continues at coordinate 11,119 of JAADVT010000760.1, forward strand.
CCCCGACGGGCCGCGGGTTGTTTTTAGTGTGCGATGCGATTCGCACACGACAAGGTTTCCCCGCCCGACGCCGTCTCCTCACGCGCACACAGTCGACCGACGACCTGCGTCCGCCATGTTGCCCCCCTTCCCTTGGGGTGTTGTTTCCCCATTATTGTGTGCGTTCATCGACGGGACTTCTGTGTCTCCATTACAATTGTATCTGTTTTGGGGAATGGCTGGGGTACCCAGCTTATGGGGGAGTGCTTCCAAAAAGTCCTTTATGATGTGATGTCCTGCCGAGAAAACTTGAGGAGTACCGTGGCCGGGTTGTTGTTTTCGGACTGTCCGATACTCAGACCAGCGCGTCTGATACTGAACAAAAGAGGGTGAGATTTGGTGCCAGAAAGGGGTTTGACCAAAGCGGGTGAGATTTGGTGCCGGAAAGGGGTTTGTTGCTTGGAGGAGTGGTGGGGGGAGATGATGGGGGAGGAAGGGAGAAAGCTGGCAGTGACAAAAAAAACCGTTTGGTGCAAAATCCCGTTCAACACGGTACGGTGTCCTCTACGTAATTCGAGCCTTCTTGGATTTCGGGATACCCTTATACTGGAAATCATCAGAGGAATCATACCGAACCTAGCAATTCTTATGCGCACCTAAGGCTCCATCGGACACAGTTCGTATCTTTTTTCAGTGGGTTTCCTCATCCAGCTCGCTCAGTGTTGGTTTTGGAAAACCAACCTTTTTCTCATCTGGGCGGTTCGGAATCATCACGAACTTAGCAATTCCTAGACGCACTTAAGCTCTGCTTGGACGCCGTTGTTGGCTTAGTGCAGTAGGTTTATATCAGTGGATCGGGCGTGGACAACCTGGACGGACATGTCCGCTCGCGCTAGTGGCGCTGGAACGGTAGGCGTAACTGACTGTCGTGCTTGTAGCGCTACATAATTCGTGTGGTGGCGGAGGTTCCGCGATCAAGTCTGTGAGGACGTGGATTGAACGCTGTACGCTTAGATATGGAGAAGACCGTCCTTTGTGGACGCGTAGATCAGGCAGCCGGTGCTGTTCAAGTGTGTTTGTTCGTTTATGTGAATGAATGTGTGGTAATGAGAAGCTAGTGAGTCTGTAGCTGCTTTTCGCAACGATCCAACACACAGCGCCAACGTGTTCCAGTCACGCGAAGCGCACGAGGTGCCATCCACGTGGTGCAGAAGCAGATTCAGAAGCGGCGCGCCAACAGTGCCCTTCGGGTCGCTTCTGGCGGCGACGTGCGCACGACCTGCTGTGTGTCGCCATGAGTTCTGGCTCGCATTGCAGTTCTGGAATAAGGTGGTGTGTGTACTATTGAGCATTTAGGATTCCCTATGTGTGGAGATACACACAGACTCCCCGCAAAGACAATGGAACGTCACACTATCACTATACTTCACTGTGATCTCGTCGCCCGCGCGGATTGCTTTCTGTGCGGTGATAACCATTTTCCGCATCGTACGTAAAGCTCTCTCCTCTAGCACGCAGTTTGGCGCGCAAGAGTGGTTGACGAAGCGACAGAGGCTTCCTCCGGGCTTTGCGTCGATGTAGGCCTTGTCTCCCGCCGTTGTGGTCGAATGGAACGCAAGGACGAAGCCGCGTTCGATTCGTTCGTTGGTAAGTTCATTGTGGGGGATTACTTTGCCGCAATACTCCCCGATTACGGTCTTCTTGGGGATGTCGGACGTGGTCATCACTCCCAGGCCCTTGATACAGGGCATGAGAACGAGTACCTTCAAGTCGTGAAGCCTGTTTCCGCACGTTCGAACGACCTTGCAGTTCGTGTCGTCACAGTAGATCGCAGCCTTGGTGTTGTCGCAGTCGTGAATGGAGCAGACCCGGGTGCTGCCGCATGGCCCAGGGTCGATGTCCTCGAAATGGACGCTGGTTGTGTTCCTGTTGTGACTCCAGTATCGTGTTCGTTGAGGCCAATGGTAGGCAATGCTTGGTGGAATTTCATCACTATACGCTTCGTCGTTTGCTGGTGATTCTTGTTGCTTTCGTCGCGTGTTGTAGTGGCGTTGGTGTGGGTGTCGTCGATGGGGGGGTTCTCGTCGTTTTCATCGTCGCTTATCGTGATTGGATTGGCCGCGTCCGTTCCAACTGGCTGATCAGTATCGTCGTCGCTGACCTCGATCGGGTGTGACGCCGATGAGCCTTGTGCTGGCATGGCTGAGATGTATCATGGTGTGAGAGTTAGACCTATACGTCATCATGTACTGGTGCTTACCTTCTCGTCGAGGTAGCCACGAGAACATAGTGGTTTGGCGCCATATCATCGCGGCGAAAGCTGACAACGTGCCGCTGAAGGAGGTGGAGTTGGAGAATAAGGGTTGCCGACGGGTTTGGCGGGATCGGATAATGTCCTGTCCTTCCAAAGGACACAGGCTTGACTCCGTTGGTTCGAATCGCTGTTGAGCGATCGTCCAGACGGATGGGCACTGCGCGTGGCTTAGAGTGTCACGTCGGCTTGTTGCGAGCTCTAACGCAGTTGTGCGCTAAACGAGTTCCTTTTTCTGGTGGTTCCTAGTTGATCTACGTTACATAAAGGGGCGATGGGGTGCCGTATCGCAAGTCGGTATATTGCACGCAGTGGTGGCGCGCGGGCGGAGTGTGAGGACCGGCTTCGTTCCGTCCTTCTCGTGGCGTGTGTGTGGCGAAGGCACCACATGCAGCTGCGGCGTCGAAGTGCTTTCCAATCCAGGATCTCGCGTGAGCACCTCACCGACGACAGGACAGTAGGAGTGTTTCGCGACGCGGCGCTCGGAGGATGGGTAGCGTGAGAACTAAGCCGTGATAGCGGCTTCGTTCCATCTTCGTCCTGGCGTGCGCGGGGCGGATACGCTGCGTGCAGTTGCGGTTTGGAAATGCTCCCCCAATCCATGATCCGATGTGAGCACGTTTGTGCGGGCAGGGCTGCTGCAATGGTTCGCGGCCTGGTGCCCGAATAATGGGTGAGGTGAGTTTTGGGACGTGAGAGCTGGGATTGTTTCATTCGTCTCCTGGTGTACGCAGGTCGGACGCCACATGCAGTTGCGGTTTCGTAGCGGTCCTCTGGCCATGGTATGGGTGAGCACCTCGGTAAGGACAGGGCTGTCGTAATGTATCGCAGAGCGTCGCCCTGAGGATGGGAGGTGAGAGAGCTAGGACTAGCACCTTCTCCTGGCGTGCGAAGGGCGGATGCGTTGCGGGTGGCTGCGGCTTCGAGGTACATGAACTTTGTCGAAGCTTCAATGGTGACTGCAATGTGGAGGAGCATGTTCTCGCGCATCGTTGGCGGGCGGTTTTGGTACAGACTGCCGAACCACATTGCGTCCAGTGGCTTGGTTTTTTATGGATGGGCGGATACGCAGTGTCGGATTGTACGTAGGTTTCGTTTTAGGCCCATGGACGTCCGATCCGGACGAGTATTAGACCAGGCACCGGACACTATATTCGCTGAGTGGGATGGACTCCCCACCTCATTTTCGAGGACTTCAGGTATCGAGACAACCTATGTACGAGTCGGGCTAAAATAGCGCTGCGTGATTGGTTATCGGGACTAGACTGTGGATGGGCGCTGTATGCCTTCACCCGGTACAGGATGGGCGTCCCAGGACTTGTGGTCTGTCCTTGCTTGTATACAGACCACGTGGACTATGGTCTGGATGGGGGGTCAGTCTCTGGTCGGACAGGTGCGGTGTCGAGGACACGGGCCAGTTGCTTTATCGTTCATTATTGAATCTTCCGTTTCATTGGACATCGGACGATGGGGCCGTCAAACAAAGCGACGAAGCGCAAGGCGGACGTTGAGCCATCGCCCCCCAACCAGCGAGCCAGCATGGAGAACGGGGAGTCTTCTACGACACTGCGCTCGATCAGCAACGACGACGAGGAGAAGGTGGCGCGCTCGACCAGCAACGACGACGAGGAGAAGGAGGCGCGCTCGACCAGCAACGACGAGGAGGAGAAGGAGGCGTACGAGTCACCGCTCAAGCGTGTGAGGCGTGCTCTTGCTCGCGAATCGAACAAGCGGGTTGTTGACACTGTGAACGGTTGGCTTATTGTCTCTAGTGGTCATTTGTTTCGTGGTGCAGCTGATGTTCTGTTTTCTTGTTCGCAACGTAGGTCTCAAGGCTTTCATCATGAAGGAAGGTCCGACCGAGCGCGGGGTTCCTGGCAGCGTTGCCGCTGGCATTTTGTTGCGTATGCGAGTCGTCTGGACGTCTTTCGACACGTGCGTCAATGGCGCTGTCGCGCGCCTGCGCCTTTTCGACGCGCGCCTCGACGACGACGTGGCAATCATGCACAAGGTAATTGCGGAGTGGACGCGTCTTTTTTCGATGTGGCTAACACGTACGTTTCGTGTAGGTCTTCAAGGACGGTTACGAGGACAAGAAAGGCATTGTTGACGCGGAGGTCGTGACGGTGTCGCTGTACGGGGTAGACGCGGACACCCCCGGCGTTCAATTGTTCGTCGCCGGTTCGTTTCCCTGTAATACCGGCGCATTGGTCCTCTTCTGTCATGCCCATCCATCAAGCCACCGCGTCGATCCCTCTAAAAGGATTGTCCATATCAATAAAGGGCTTTCCGATCGTACCAGCGTTCGGTACGACCGTGCACGGAGTCCAAGGGGAAACGCTCGACGCTGTCGCAATTACGAGCTTGCGACCACCACACGTGAGGCGCGTCGACACCCACGCACTGTA
>JAADVT010000761.1:0-15812 GCA_023335895.1 Pythium rishiriense
CACAAGTCCCTTCCATCGAGATCAACTCCAAGTCCCCGCGGGTAGTCGGCTGGTTCAAGAACACCAGTCCGGAGACGAGGAACCACCATCACCAAGCCCTGTCGTGCCAAGAGTACAGCGCTTGTATTGGTGGGATCAGTGTCATTCAGTGATACGGTACTACACAGTGGAGAGAATCAGTGTCATTTTGTGACAAGGCATTTTACTGTGGAGAGAATCAGTGTCACTCCCGAACAAGACATTTGTCAGCCAAAGTCTATTGACTGAATCAGTGTCACTCTGCCTGGCGGCGTAGCTAAGGGTGGGAGGTGCTGATTGGTCGAACAAGTACAAGAAGTCTCGCGTTGAAGCCGCGATTGTTTGCCCAGTGAATTGTGTGAGGCGATCACTGAGGTGGGTTCCAAGCTCTAAGTCTCGCTTCAAAGAATCCTGAGGGTCACAAGTACGGCCGCGTGTCCCTAAAGTCTGCGAAGGCGGTGGGACACGTCAACCCCGGCACATACGCCGTGCAGCCGCGGAAATTGACGCTACTACACGTCACCTTCGCTGTCTCTGCTCCTTGAATCTCCCATATATGATGCTCCAGCCGGGGCGCAGAAATGAAAAACTTACTCTTGACGTTGCGAATGATGTGGATCGAGCAGTACTTTAAGTTCAAGACAACACAAGCCTCGCGCTCGAGAGTTGCGGCTACCGCTAGTAACACCCCGCTGTCGCAGAAAAGCGGAGGCGGATGGTGACTACGGGCGGCGTTGGACGAGAGTGCGACGCCCGCTTGGAGACAGCAGTAAACAAACCACCGCACGTTTGCTTCGCTCTCGGAGCTGACAAGCGCGAAAGCAACAGGAATATTGCGATTGTTGCCGTCACGAGTGACGATTGTGAGCACGATACCAGTGTACTTGCTCTTCTTGAAGTGTGCGCCGTCAAATCCGTACACTTCTTGGCGGAATGGGAGGCAGCGCACCGTGCCCGCCAAGCACAAAAACAGACGAAAGAAGCGTTTTTCCTAGTCGTTGTCCAGAAGAATGGTCGAGCCAGGGTTGGCAGATTTGAGCCCTCGCAAGAGCGAAGGCAAGTGACCGTAGGACTCCTCGTAATCCCCTGCATTCGCACTGAGTAGCGCTACTTTTGCACGATATACCTTGGCTTTTTGGGTGTGGAGAGGGATGAGAGACGTAGCTTGGACCGTCGTGATCAACGTCTTTGCAGACACGGCATTGTCACTTGCTATGGCAACGCAAAATTCGTCTGAATTTTGGATTTGGCGTTGCGTCGGGCGCGCCGAAGCGATGCACCACTCAGCATGAGCTGTATTCATGGATGAGACGCGAAAATGGTACGGCGTCTTCTTCGACTTCGTGCACGTGACCATCCACCCACAGTCGACCCCAGAACACTTGTATTTCTTTACGCGGCCATTGCTCTCCACCGAGACGTGCTTGATCTGGTTCAAGCAGTAGTCCTTGATGTAATGTGTCGCTGCCTTTTCGTCCACGAATTCCTGTTTGAGCGCCAGGCTGACGGTTCCGTACATGCCGATGAGATCGACAGAAATGCTCATTCTCGTGGATGTTATTGGTGGCAGCAGAAGCGCTTGGTGATTTGTACTTTGCCTGCCTCTCAAAAATCGGATGCAAGGAGTGATCGATCGTTACCGCTAACAGCCAAGCATAAGAGTCTAATGATAGCAAGTGGCCAGCGCCGAAGCGCGAGTGATAAGACGTATATATATTTGGTTGCCGTTGCCCAGCACTTGGCATGAGATCCCGATAGGAATGCCAGCCGCCTCAGATGGAGAACTGGCGTGGGTACGGGTACTCTTTTTGCAAGGGGTCCTCTTTTTGACAAATGTCACTAAAAGTACTGGTTTAGGTGGTCATGCTCCAAATATCCAGAGAACAACCCCAGGGTGGTCATAACAGGTTTGACAGGAACAGTCAATTTTGGATCGAAACAGTCGGAATTCAGTCGTTGTCCGTACTAGTTCTGACTAATCAAGTACAGAACAGTTTCCCCCCATGGCCCCGTCCCCAGTTGTCCATTTTTAATCGACTCGCAGGGCAAAGCGCTGGCGACATGTCCGTTGCGTGCGTCCGCCCGCGCGCAGTCGTTACGACCAGTCCTCTGTGGTGGCTGGTGGCGGCGTGGGATCCACTGATGGAGGGCAGCGAGACCCTTCGCAGCGAAACGACAGAGCGCGATTTGCCACCGGCCAGCGACCCACGCGCCTGCGACTCCGGATCTCCACCAGCTCTGCTTCCCTCCCTCCGTCCTCCTCCTTCTCTTGTGTGACCATGGCCTCGCCCGTCGCCGCGCAGATCAAGAAGCAGGTCGAGTTTTACTTTTCCGACAGCAACTTTCGCCGCGACGAGTTCCTGCTGGCCGAGACGGCGCGCCACCCGGGCGGCTTTGTGCCCTTCAGCGTGCTCTTCCGGTTCAAGAAGCTGGCGGCGCTGACGACCGACCCGATGCAGCTCGCAGCGGCGCTGCGCGGCTCTGACGTCGTCGAGCTCAACGGCACGCAGGATGCGTTGCGCCGCAGGCATGCGTTGCCGGCGCAAGACGACAGCGCCAAGTGCATGGCCGTGCTGGCCGGACTCGGGCCCAAGCTGGTCACGGTGGACGAGATCAAGAAGGCCCTCGAGCCGCTCGGCGTGGAGCCGCTCTTTGTCCAGCGCCAGCAGGTCGACAAGGAGTTCACGGGCGTCGTCCACGTCGAGTTTGCCGACGAGTGGACGCTACAGCGCGTCGTCAGCGAGGCCGATAGGATCGTGATTCGGTCTCGCAAGCCCGCGGTCATGCCGCTCTTCGTGTTCAACTCGCTGACGCCGGCCGAGCAAAGCGTGTTCCAGAACGCCAAGGGCACCGGCCAAGTACACCCAACGTCCGGTGAGACAAAGTCCTGTCGCTTTGCCGACCAGTGCACGCGGCGCGACTGCTACAACAGCCACCCGAGCGGCCAGCTGTGTCCGTCGTTCCCGGAGCGATGCACCAACTTCAGCTCGTGCGGCAGTCGCCACCCGGCGACGCCTCCAGCGGGCGAAAAGGCCGCGTTGCCAACTTGTGGGAAGGGCGACAAGTGCAAGAAGCCCGACTGCAGATTTTCTCACCCAGGTGGCAACCTCTGTCGGTTCAACGAGAAGTGTAAATCACTCAGTGGGGGAGCGCCGTGTACGTTTCGCCATATCTCGTCGCCACCAGGAGCTTCCGAGGACGGACTTCCGCTTATCCCGATGAAGACTTCACCCACGAAGCCGCCGCGCGACAAGGGCGATGCCAAACGCGCCCCAAAGAGCACGGCATCCCCCGACTCGTCTCCCGGGAAAAAGGCCAGCAAAGCCAAAGCAGCACCGACGTGCCACAGTGCTGTGAACCGCGCTCTTCAGTTGCATGACAAGATTATCGCCAAAGAAGTGGAGGAGTTGGCTGCGACTTCGGACGCCGCCTCTCAGCGCGCCATTGGAGGCGTTGACGGCACCGACCAGATGACGCGCCGTGCGCTGCAGGCCAAGTTACAGGAACTGTGGGACCAGCGCGCCGTCTTCATCGACATTACGACACGGCTCAAGAATAGCGAGCCGTCCAGCACGCCGCTCTCGGAACCGGATCGTATGCGTATCCTCAAGCGCGAACTCTATCGCTTCCAGTCCCGACTACCAGCTCTCGCGAAGCGTCTCGATATCGAAAATCATCTCTCCAGCATGCGCTCACGCTTTACAGTCATCCAAGGCCAGACTGGCTCGGGCAAAAGTACCCAGATCCCGCAGTACGCTGCTGACTTGCCGTGCTTTGCGGGTAAGCGCATCATCTGCTCGCAGCCGCGCAAGTTGGCAGCGACGTCGCTTGCAGCACGTGTCGCGTACGAGTACAGTGGCGGCAGCGACTGGGCGAAGCCTGGCGGTGACGTCGGTTTCCGCGTAGGTGGCCACGTCAAGGTGTCGGCGAAAACACGAATCGAGTACGTCACGGAGGCAGTTCTGTTGGACATGATCGCGCGCGCGCGTCGCGACTCGGGCGAGAACCCGTTCGAGGACGTTGGCTGTGTGATCGTGGATGAGGCCCACGAGCGTAGCATCACGTGTGATCTGATCATGGGCTCACTAAAGGAAAACCACACTAAGTGGCGTCACGTCAAAGTGGCCATCACGTCGGCTACGATCGATCTGGATCTGTTCTCTGGTTTTTTCGACAACGCACCAGTTGTGGAAATCCCGGGTCGCATGTTTCCAGTCGACATCGAGTACGTCAACTCTGGTGCCCAAGAGGGCGGAGTCGTGGATGCAGCCAAGGTCGCGACTGTTGTCTCGCAGTGCGCTGGCATTATTCAAACCACCTTCCCAGATCCTGCGGATGGCGATATCCTGTGCTTTCTACCAGGGCAAGAGGATGTGCTGCGAGCGAAAGACATGTTCGAGGCGATGATTGCGCGTCAATTGAAGACTGCGTCTCGTGAGGACCGTGCATTCTTGCAGCGTGTCCAGGCGCACGCTTTGTTCGGCAAGCAGGATCCTGACGAGCAAGCGCAGGTGTTCAAGAAGCAAACTGACCGCAAGGTGATCTTTGCGACGGATGTGGCCGAGACCTCGGTGACAATCGATGGTGTCGTCTTTGTCGTGGACTCGGGTCTGCGGAAGGCGATGGCCTACGATCCTGTGCGCAACATGTCGTCGCTCAAGGTCCACACGGTGTCTCGCAGCTCGGCTCTTCAGCGATGCGGACGTGCTGGACGAACGCGGCCGGGGCGTTGCTTCCGACTATACTCGAAGGAAGATTTCGAAGAGATGGAGATCGGCAACACGGCTGAAATCTTCCAGCAACCGCTCACGCTGGCATTGCTCACGTTGTACAGCGTCGGCATTCGTCCGCGTGAGTTCCATTGGATTGAGCCACCAAACGCCGATGCCGTGGCACGAGCTGAAGCTGAGCTGCTGTACCTTGGCGCCGTTGATGAGCGTGGAAACGTAACGCAGCTCGGGCGACTGGTTGCGGAGGTGCAAGTCGATCCAAAACACGTTCGTCTGATCGACCGCGCCGCGCAGATGGGGTGTGTGCATGCCGGCGTCGACCTCGTTGCCGTACTTTCGGTGTCTAACATCGTGTACCAACGCGGTAACAAAAACGACAAGGCGAGCAAGCTTGAAGCGGAGAAAAAGCGTGACCAAATGATGATTCCGGAACAAGGCGATCTAGTGTCGATGTTTCGCACGTACCGAGCGTACAAAATGGCTTTGGAAGGACCGAGTTCCGAGGCAGATGAGGCGCCGTCGCCACCAAAGCCGACTGTGGAGGATATCGATGACGGTGAAGACGACGATGATGATTCTACTAGCTGGCTGGTGAACGCGGTGACGAAGCTTAAACAAGCAATGGCAGCCGTGACCGAGTCGAAACGCCGGGTCGGCGTCAAGGAAAGAGATTTCGTTGACGACGATTTCGAAGCATCGCGAAGCGATACGTCGTCGGTCCGAGGCGATGATGATGATGACGACACAATGAGTGTGATCTCCGTGAGCAGTGAAATCTCTGTGGCGCCTCCCGAGGCCCCCACGACAAGCCCGAAGAAGCCAAAGCGCAAGAATAATGAGAAGAAAGCGCGTAACTGGTGTGCAAAGAACGGCGTCAACTCCAAGGCCATGGGTATCGCGTACTCGACTGCCAAGGAACTACTCAAAACGCTGTCACGCGCCAAGTCATGGACACGAGGCAAGGTTGATGACTATACCTCTGCAACTGACTCAGTGAGTAACGATCAACTGCGTCGGCTCATCACCTCCGGTTTTTTCCTCAACGCTGCTGCGCTCAAGCCGACCCATTCGACTCGATTCCGATGGGATGGGCCCCAGTACTTTGCGCTCTACTCGGGCGTGCTTGGTGCAACAAAGCACGGTTCAGCGATGGCTCTCCTCGAGAAAAATGGTAGTCCTGTTCCTTCGTGGGTCCTGTTTGACAGCATTCTGCGGCTCAACACGACTTTACTGCTTGTGGCGACCCCCATCGAGGAGGCTTGGGTACGAGAAGAATCGCCGGCGTTTTATGATGTATGCATGCAACGCCGCGCCGAGTTGCCCGTGAACACTCTCGAGTTCAAGAACTTGTCATTTGCCGTACTACGCAATATGTTTGGCAAGACGTATAACCAAGTCAACCGGTGGGAGGTGAAACTTAAGTGCACGCTCAGCATCGACCGCGAGAGCGGCACGCTGTCTGTGTTTTGTGCGCCAGTCCACGAGGCGCAGATCCGCGCGACGGTCGACGCGCAGATCGCGTCGCAGCGCACGCGGCTCGAGCGCGAGGCGAGCGAAGAAGTGTACATGGGCTCAACGCGTGCAATCGTCAGCAACGGGTTCCGTGTCCAGCAGCTGCTCTTTGACCGCGACTTTGTGACAATCGCTGTGCGTAACCTGCCGGACCAGAGCGACCGCGAACTGGAGCAGCGCTTCGTCTCTTGGGCGCGCGCAGCGGGTTTCGGTGCCAACGTCATCCGAGCGGTCGACGTTCAACGCAACAACGGCGGAAGCAACACGTCGGCCTCAGCGACTATCTCGTTTACAAGTAAGGAAGCTGCGAGCCGAGTCTTCGAGCTTGTGCGTGGCGAGGCGAGCGGTGGTGCCGCTGGGGAATCGTTGACTGTCACAGCGATTCGTAAACACGGGGACAAAACCACGGATTCGGCAGCCAGCACGGCTGAGTTTGCCGGCCGCATCAAGCTCACGTGGGCAGACGGCGCACCGACGGGCGACGCCAAGGTTTTCTTCCTCACTCCACACGATGCCAACACGTTTGTGCGCACAGCGCGTACGATCTTCCAGTCGACGACCATGAAAACGGTTGCCGCGGGCGAGATGGCTGCAGAAACTTCGGCTGGCCAGAACGCCGGCAATTTGCCGACCATTGGACGTGCAACTATGCGGTCACCACCCAAGAACAAGTCCCAAAACGGCCAACCCGGTGCGGGACAGCCAGCTCCATTGGCACCGACAAGAAAGGAACCGACGGGTGGTGCAGACGGATTCTTCGTGGTCTTCGACACGGACGCGATCGGCGCGATGTCGCTCGAGCAGCAGTCACGTCTTCGATTCGGTGTGAACATCAAGGGCGGGCTACCGGCTTCGATGGACGAATGCGAGCTCACCGACACGATCCGTCGCACGATCCCGGGCGTCGGATACGCGAAGGTCACACGTAAGCCAGTTGCGGCGAACGTCGCAGTCACGGAAATGGAACTGGTCGTGCGCCATCAACGTATGCTTCCACTGCTTACGTGTCTGGACGCCACCTCCGTATACACGGATTTCGTCGACCAGGCCACACGCCGCGCGGGTGTCGTGGTGTTCTGTCGCGATTTGCCGCAGCTCACGGAGACCTACCAGCTCGCGCGTGAAAGTCCGCTTTGGGACGGTCTCGAGAAGCCACACGGTCAGCCCATCCGCATGGAGCTCGAGCACTCGTACACGACCGCACTCCACGCTGAGGTGTTTCGCTGCTTTCGCGAACAGATCGCCAGCGTACTCACGTATGCACGTGCAAAAGGTGTCAACTACCAGGAAGAGCAACCCACGTCGATTGCGGCTTCATCAGCTGCTTCCAAGAACATGGTCACACTCAAGTTTCTCGGCGAGATGCGCGTGCTGCAGCGTGTCAAGGCCAAGCTGGACGAGTGTCTGCAAAGTGAGAAGTTTGAGAGCCCGGAGATCCACTGGCTGTTTGGGACAGTCGCGCGACACAAGCTCGCGGCAATCACAGACAAGCACCACGCTGAAGTGAACGCCAGACTGCGGTACTTTATTCGCTGGATCGTCAAAAAGAACGAGTACTGGGTGTACGGTGACGCGCCTTCGCGTGCACGCGCTGTCGCGCTGCTGAACCGCCTGATCGCCGAGCTCAGGTCGCTCGAGGTTGTCGACCGTTCGATCCGGATTTTCAACAAGAAAGACGTCAAGCCCGACGCAACCAAGGGTGCGGCTGCCAAGACGCCCAATATCCGCCAGTGGCTTGCGGCGGCGCCGACTGCGCGTGCACTGTACTCTTACCACGTGATGACAAACCGGCTTATCTTTGTTGCTGGCTCCGAAAGCCAAGTTGCAGCGCTCACCCAGGCGCTCCAGAAGGACGGATTGGCGTTCCAACCACCCAAGAAAGGCGGCAAAAAGTATATCGATGGAGGAAGCCAGTCGAAACCTGACTGCGGAGTCTGCTACATGCCTGCAGACGAACCCAACATCGTGCTACCGATCTGCAACCACACATACGACGTCGAGTGTATCCAGAACATGATCCAACCGGCGACCTGTACATTCCCTTTGGTCTGTCCCGCACCCGGATGCGGTCAATCGTTGCGCGTGGACGACGCGAGCAAGATCCTGAACGATTCCGACAAGTTCAGCTCGCTCGTGGAGACGGCCGTGCTCGACTACGTCCGTCATCATCAGAACGAGGCACTGCTGTGCCCCAAGCCCGGGTGCAACCAGGTTCTGAGCACTGCGACAATCACGGGCACACCCACTGCGATTGGTGGGCGCTCCATCTACTGCGAGCAGTGCCAGAAGTCATATTGCCTCGACTGCTCAGAAGGTGCGCCGAGGCCCGTGGCTCGCCACGCAAAGCTCACATGCGAGCAGTACCGAGCGCGACAACTGTCGCCTCAAATCGCGCAGCACCTGCGTACGATCCAAGAGCAGATTCTGAACGTTGCGTGCCCGCACTGCCGTTCGGTATTCCTCGACTTTTCCGGGTGCACGAGCGTGCAGTGCGGTAACGCCACGTGCGGTCACTACTTTTGCGCCAACTGCCTGGTCTACAGCTCGACTTCGTCGAGCGAGACGCACCACCACGTCGCGCGGTGCCCCAACAACCCGAACCCGGCGAGCTCGAGCGGTGTGAAGGGCTACTTCACGACCGATGAACAACTCGCGGCCACGCACCGCGCGCTGCGCACCCAAAAGCTCACGGCCTACTTCCGAGATCGTCTCACAAGCGACCCGATGCGATGCGCCGTGTACCTCAAGCTGCAGCGTGACCTCCAGGATCTCGGTGTGGAGCTGCCCAAGGAACTGCAGGCTGACCACGCCAGACGCGACGCGAGCTACATGTATGGCGACGCCACCGACGACGACGACGAAGTGGAGACGCCCCAGGACGCAGCCGTGCGGCGCCACGTGAAGCACGTACGCGAACAGCTACTGAACCTCAAGTGCCCCAAGTGTAACGTCGTGTTTGTGGACTTTGACTTTGAGTCGTGCGCGGCGCTCACGTGCGCGAACCCGTCGTGCGCCGGCGGCATCTGCGCGTACTGCCTCGCGCAGTGCGGAACGGACGCGCACGCCCATGTGAGCAAGTGTGCGAAGAACCCGAACCGTCCGTATTACTACACGACCGAGGCTCAGTTCCTAGCGGTCCACAAGGAGCGCCGCGAGGGTCTTGTGGCCACATATCTGGCCCAAAAAGTGCTCCCGAAAGAAGGCACCGACATGGTCCAGCGTGTCAAGGTCGCACTCACCGACGACTTTCGCAGTATCGGACTGGACATTGGCGCGATCTGATGCGATGCCTAGCTACAGAGGAAAAATGTGAGCAACTGCTTGTCGTTCGCGGGGCATCGTGTCGATGACTGTCTCTTCATAGACGCAACTCTGGCTCGGATCTGCTGGAATTTTGTGGTTCTTGGTCACCATGAATGTCTGGTGGTGAGAGGGTGAGATGCTGCGTCGAAGCCGATGGACGGTGAGCGAGTGAGCCGTCGTAGGTTTGTTTAGTATTGGGGTGGTGCCGAACTAAGAAAAATATCAGCTTGACATGCACCATCCGATCCTAGCTCAGTGGTCCTGGACTGTGTCATGGCGTTCGGATCGGCCCCCGAATTCTCTGGTGTTCTTGGGTTTTTGCCGTTCGCGAAAAGCAAGAAAAACGGAACTACTTTCGAGCTCCGACTACGCAAATACCGAATATGAAACGAACCCCGTGGATTGGCAAGAGACAGATTTCATTCGACGAGAACGGAACGACGGTTGAGGTTTTGTTTGATGTGACCGACGGTGCTCATTGACATGCAACAATCAGTCAGAAAAACTTGATAATCTAGTCGAGGGACCAGACACAGCCCGTCTGATGGAATCCGGTATCAAGGGGCTTCGGGAGGCCACACGGCTGCATCGTCTTTACAAAACGACAATATAGACTCGCCATGGATCGATCCAAACGCTGGCTCAGCTGCGGTGGTAGTTGGTGGTATTGTCCACACGAAAGTTTCGTTGTTGTGGACGGACGGTCATGACTTGGAAATCAAGACCCCCCCCTAAAAGCAGAAAAATGGCTACATAATATCAGCAAACATTCCCACTTCAACCACAGCAAACACTCTTGATCAGGTTCCTCACGGGTATCTGCATTCAAGATGTTCGCCGACAAATATTCCAAGCAAGCCCACTCAGAGTAAACGCACTTGTTTCGATAACGCCTAGAAAAATCTGATCTGGTCCTCGGCGTCTGCGCCAGCAACAGTACGCAAGCCCCGC
The DNA here is from genome assembly GCA_023335895.1 of Pythium rishiriense. NCBI lineage: Eukaryota > Oomycota > Peronosporomycetes > Pythiales > Pythiaceae > Pythium > Pythium rishiriense. Next base: position 10,515 of record JAADVT010000761.1, read on the forward strand.
TGGGTGGCTGCGTCCATCTCGTCGGTTAGTGCGATCGTCAGAAGCATCAACTGGGTCTCGACGTCGGCTTCACGCAGCGAGCGTGGGTCCACGCCCCCGCCCCCACTGGACGCGAGCATCTTGACCGCATCCGAAATGTAGAAGGCACCGTCGAGTCCTCCAAGCAAGGATATCATTGCCGCATAATCGCCGGGCTCACACGGCAACGCCGAACGACTCGGCTCAGGATGGCTCCATCGTGGCGAGGAATCTCGCTCTGCCGCCACCCTCGGACTAGATGGGGCGCGGACAACTTGGAGCACCTTTGGGTGCACAGATTTCATGTCGCGCGAAAACGCCACACGCTCGCCGATCACGGGAGGATGTGCCTGGGTGTTGCACTCGCTGAGATGGAAGTAGACAAACTTGGTCTCATCGACGGGGTACGTCGACGACTCGTGCTCACTGCTCAAAAGCCATACTGGCCTGACGCATTGTAGTGCACGATCGCCCCAAACTCCATCACCACGACCTGCGACAAAGCATCGTTGGCACTCGTCATGGCTGTCCGCTTGGGAGTAGCGTGGAGGGCCATACTTCCCAATTCGTCGACTAATCGCGGGCTCGATGGAGTTGTCAACGATTTGGTCGCGTCGCTGTCGAGTCTCACGCGTAAAACACTATGACTGTCGATCGATCTGTCCACAGCTTCGTGGCTGTGGCCCCCGTGCCATTCCTCGACCTCACTGTCCTCGGAGTCGTACGCGAAATCGCTCCACTCTGCTTCCTGTTCGAGAATCTCCAACGGACGGGAGCAACTGCGTTCGGGTGATCCAGGGACCGCACGGTGTCGGTCTCCCTGCTTTGTCACACTGGCTGGGACAGTGGCTCGTGAGGTTTTCGAGCGACCATTCGCTTCTCGAGTCGCGTTCTCGGCCTGTGCACGCCCCCCTGCCCTACGACTCCACAACATGTGTACAGCTGAGACCGACGTATTTTTGGACTCGAAGGCGCCACACATGGCGTTCAGTGGCACAGGCAGCTGAGAGAGATGCGGGTGAAATGAGACCGTCCTCGTACCTGTCCGCTTGGTGCGTGGCCACCTGAAAACAGGCGAAGAGGCATTTGAGCAGCTGCACCGGATGTGGACGACGGTGCTGCCCTGCTGTTTAAAACCATGTATCACGGTCACCGTGCCGCGTAAGTTTCCACGCAGAGGTTAATTAAGATCCAGCCACAGACTCGTGGCACGACCTGGAGTTGGAGTTGAGTCGCGATTGATCCTGCTCGTGGAGTGGGAACCCCAGGGAGTTGAGTTAATTTTCGACATTAATATTTTTTTGTGAACCCTCGAGAGTCGGTTCTACTTTATTCTTTTTAATGATAGTATTGACCAGAACGGCCGCTGCTTCTGTGCCCCAGACAATTGGGGCGGATGTGGTGGTCGACACCACACGACGGGCACACACAGCGAGTTTCGCCGCTGGGCACGCGCATCGTACCACTACAGTACCGGTCTTCGCACCGGAAGACTCGAGGTCCGCCTTGAGCAGCCACACGCTCGCGCTGCTCTTGGAAAAGTTCAAAGTCTTGAGCACGCAAGAGGCTCCTGAGATCCGCATCGGAGAATGGAATGCCACACTGTGGGTGCGGGCAACGAGGCGTCACTAAGTCCAGCTCGTTGGCGATACCCAGGACTAAGGCTTCGATACACTCGCGGCAGAACTTGTGTTGGCAGGTGACGGACGAGGCCGTGAGCTCGGACGGATCATCGGCATAGCACACTCCACACATGGCTTCGGCAGGCTTCTGACTAGCCCTTCGCGTCGGTGGCTGCTTCTTCACGGTCGCCATCGCCTCTTAAAGCAATACGATGCGTTTGAGGGGCTTGTGAACACGACCAAAGCGTGGCTGTGAAAGGATGTCCGTGGTCAACGTAATCGGCTGCGCGCGAAATGATGAGTGAGCACTGGTGGGGACTGGGATCGTTGGGCAAGGCGAAACGCCGGCACCCTAACTGGAGGTGATCCAAGTTACCTGGACTGGCCGCAAACCTGGGCCGTCGTCCTCCGAACAGAGCCGCTCAGGACGTGGGCACTTGGCATTGGACCAGACTACAAAAACTACAAAGATCGTATGGTCTTGGAAGTCCAACTATACAGATCGGATGAGTTGCTGAGTCCGAAGCAAAGCAAGTCCCTGTATACGGATAACTCCATGGCCGTCGCCGATTCCGAGATGACTCAAAAATTCTTCGGTTTCACACTCGAGGGATAAGTCGGCTTCCAGCAGCTTTCATTCGATACCAGATGACGTCGTCCTCAGCAAAACAGTCTGAGCTCCGACTCGGTTGCTATAAATACCCTGAGGGGAATGTTCCCACTCAAGTCGACAGCACAGCCGTTGGTGGACTCGCACGAGTGCGCCCCCCCCACAAAACGGGGATACGACCGAGCGCCACACAATGAAACCACTATGAGGCTGACGTCGCGCCAGGGCCGTTTGTGGGTTGGCGGCCGACCCGACGCTCCAAGGTCGCTGACAGTGACCATGATTTTGCGTTCCGTGCCGTCGTGGAAACCTGTGTGCAGACGCACCACCCTGACTCACGATTTGTTTCGCCATGTATCACGAGGGATATCATCTGCTGGTGTATCATCTGGTTGGCGCTGCGGCTTGTTGGTTGACGTTCGGTTTCAATGCCATATTCTTTTTCTTTTTGGCCAACCTCTGGTTGGTAGTTGACGTCGGTTACAAAAAGGCGACCAGACCACTGCTCGTTGGCTGTGTTGAACTTCCCGAGGACCACCCAGGATATTCCAGCGCTTCACCACTACTGGAACGACATCATGGCACGCGACATCTCCGAGCCGAAGCGCGTGGTCATCACGCCCTCTATTTCTGTTCGGTCCTGTCGGGCCTTGTGGAGCAACGAGTCGACCAGGCGCTGGCTCATCGGGCCGGGCGACTCGCCGTTTATCACCGTGCTGTGGATCTCGTACCGACTGTGTAAGACGCAGACTTCGGGGTCCGTAGCCACACGTGCCAGCGCCGAACACCCGCGCTCACGCACGTACGTGCCATCGCCTCGCACGGATACAAGCGACGCCCACACAGACAGCTTGACGTCGCTCGACTCGACGACATCAAAGAGCGCGAGCCCATCGACGACAAAACCGCCGCTCCCTCCCCGCCAGGCACCAGGGAAAGCCATCGAGTAGTCTCGCTCGGACACCCCAAGCTCGGCATTGAGTCGGCTCTGTGTACGTCATGGAAAAAGTCGAGTGTCAGCAAGCGGCCCATAGCATCTAGACGCTGGGTGATAGTAACCCACCTGAGCTGCGTAGCTGAACGAGGGCGACGGTCGCGCTTCGTGCAGCACGTCTACCACGACCGCCCAGCCGTCGTCGAGCGCACACGGGACACGAGTGGACGCGACCATCTCGATCACGGGGCCGAGCGAGTCATGGTGAACGACGCGAGTGTGTGATGAAGCAAAGAATGGCGTCCTTGCCGCGCTGGTCAGCACTGCGCTCGCTTCGGTCGAGAATGTCTGGAGCAGCGAGTGGAGGCTCCTGAAGACCGGACAGCGCCCGCTCGGACGAATGGCTGCGAGGTCCAGCCTCTGTCTGGGCGGCGCCTCGGCAGTGCCAAGGTCCACTTCGTATAGCCGCGCCTCGCAAAGCAGATCCTGCACAGCCTAGCCCGGCCCATCCATCCATTGTGCGTCAACGACCAGGCCATATCAATCCCACTCCGATGGTTCAGTTACCTTGAGGTCGAGGCGCCGCTGGAGCGTCTGAGTGACCGCGACGCCGACCTGGTGCAGCTGCTCCAGGGCCTTCCGCAGACGGCGGTTGAGCGCGCGGGACTCGTTGAGGCGTCTCGCAGCCGTGGTCGCGGCCTCCGACGCAGAGGAATCACACACGGTCTCCTCCAAGGCGGTCGTGGCAGCGGCGGTCCCAGCCTTCACGATATGCCGACGGCCGTGAAGAAGAACTCGCAGCGTGTCCCGTCGCGTCTCGAGCGTAGCCGCGAGCGCGCGCAGCTGTAGTAACTCGGCGCGTTTCTTGCGGTTGGACCGCGCCGCCGCCTGGATGTCCCGCGCACGTTTGGCGGCCGCCTTGGTCGTTTTCGCGAGCTCTTCCCCGTCGCCTTGAACGGCCCACCCATCGACCACCGACTGGCTGCTCCCTCGGAAGTGGGCATCGACGAACGCGAGCGCTGCCTCGAGCGTCGAGAGCTCGTCGTCCGCGAGCATGTGGATCTGAGGGGTTGGGGACTGTGAAGGTGTGGGCCATCTCGACGGTCTCACCCCGGAAGATCGTGGGTGCCACGCTGGACTTTTCAAAGGATGATGCAATCCGCCACCGCCACCGCACTGCATTCAGTGCGGTGGCGGTGGCGGATTGCATCATCCTTTGAAAAGTATGCAGTGCGATGACTCAGTTCACCATCATTCTGATGTGAGACCATCGCTCGGTGACCACGTTGAAGCCCCATACGGATGTGGAACTTCGTAAGCTCTGGCCTTTGGTACGGGGTTATGGTGTCGTGTTCATCCACGACAGATCGGAGAACACTGATCCGCTTAGGATGGGAGGAGTGTGAACAGCGTAAGCGGCGAGCATTACTGTGGGGTTATGGTGTCCGTCTTGGCCTACGGCGTGAACCGCGACGCTGGAACGGAACCTCAGGAGGACTCTGCTATTACTCGAAGATGGCGGTAGGAAGGCCCTGACTCAAGGCAGAGAGCTGCATGTCTCGCTGGTGTGGTCCCATTCCGCGATTTACTTCGTTCCATTCAGGGCACATCCAAAGCGTAAAAAAACACTCCCTCAAGACACCATGACGCCTACGCCCTCCACCACCGACACAGCTGCGAGCCCCACCAAAATGACCTACCGCTTTCTCGGCGACTCGGGTCTGCTCGTCTCCACGCTTTCGCTTGGTGCCTGGGTGACGTACGCCCCGGACTCGTCCAAAGACGCCTGGTATGATATCATGAAGGCTGGGTTCCAACACGGCATCAACTTCTTCGACTCGGCCGAGACCTATAATAACGGTCGCGCGGACGAGTTCATGGGGTACGCTATCCGCCGTGGTATCGACGAAGGCGTGTGGACCCGCGAAGAGCTCGTGCTCACAGCCAAGTTCATGTGTGGCACCAAAGGCTTGTACGACTGCGGCCCCAACGACCAAGGCAACTCGCGTAAGCACCTCGTCGAGGGTATCAAGAACACACTCAAGAAGATGCAGGTGGACTATGTCGACGTGATCTTCAGTCACCGTCCAGAAAAGTTCACGCCCATCGAAGAG
>JAADVT010000762.1:0-15793 GCA_023335895.1 Pythium rishiriense
CCGAGCAAGCTCTGCACCAACACCCGCGTCCGCAAGGCCAGCGGCGCGCTCCACCGGTACTGCGCCTACCACCGCGACAAGGCCAACGCCAACCAGAAACGCTGGGTCGGACGCCAGCGCGGCGAGATCGCCTCCTCCTCCGTGTCGTCGCCGTGCTCGTCGACCGCGTCGTCGACACTGTCGTCACCGGTCGCCGCCAGTTCGCCACCGACCAAGCTCACCTGGATGAGCAACGTGTCGGAGCCTTGCGCGAGCGCGGCGACACTGAGCGACGACGAATGGGACGCGCTGCTGTCGCTGCTCGACGCGCCAGCGACGCCGCCTGAGTCGCAGGGAAAGGCGACGGCGCGGGGGCGACGCCAACGCTCGGCGCTGGCGTCTGGCCGGCAGCGGAAGAGCCCGTTGGGCTGATGTTACCTCGGCAAACTACTTTCTTTCTCATAACCCTCCTCAAATGCAATCCTAACCTTGAACTATATAACACCACTCAAAACGGCCATGTTATTGGTGTTCCTCATCCACATACTTGGTAAGTCCAGTTCACAAACAGCTGAGGCCGATATCGTTCTTGGAACGGTCTCCATTCTTGCAAATCGTGGCTTGCTGAGAGTTCAGGAGCGTTCTTGCATGGTGCGCCACCGTGAGTCATGGACCACGACGCAGTGGGATCCGTGACGGCTGACGTACTCATTTGACTGGCTAGCGCAACAGTACATACCACGTTCGTGGTGGTTCTGGTCGCCTCAATTCCGGAAAGTGGACTCGCCATCAAACCCTCAAATGACAGAGGCCGCTTCCAACCCACACCACAGGTTGTGGTGATGGCGGTGGCCTCGTGGATCCTAAGCGCACTGCCTCGTGAGAAGAAGGGCGAGCACCTCTGGTCCAAGGTTTCCTGGACTGGCTTTGTGCGAGTGGGCAGCCTCCCCTCGGAGGAGGAGAGAAGGGAGGAGGACCCCTCCTCCCTTTCGGTCATCACAAATGCCCTGGCAATGCACATTTTCCAGCGACTTCAACTTGTACAAATGTGGTTTTGGGACGCCTTGCGACAACTGGCGCTTTTCCTCTGAGGAATCCGCAGTCGCCAGTTCTCGGATCAGCGATCCCTTGTGAGTCAAAAAGGCACTCGGACCCGCTTCAGTTTAGTGCAAGTTGCGAAGGGTCTGGGGACCTGGCACAAAATCCACACACACACACACATATATTTACACACGGCCAACATCGCCAGTGTCTTGCGTAGCGCATTTCAAGTGCAGCTCCTTCCTGTCGACAAAACTCATTCGGTGGGTCAAACAAGGCCGGGTTCTCGATTGTAACTCATCCTCATCCTTAGTCGCTGTGAACCAACCCAATCGTCCCCAAAAGATTCAGGGGTGCATTGTCGAGTCCACAATTTCGATATATTAGGACGATCCGTCCATCGATCTGGTTTTCCTCCCTGTCATTTGGAATTGTTCATTGTGTCGCCATTTGCATGCGCGACACTGGCCTGCTTCTGCGCGAGAAGCGAGTTTCTGACACCGTGCGCCTCGAATCCCATAGCTGCCTCAGGTTTTGATTCGCGCGATCTCTCCCGAGAGATATTGAAACCGCTGCGTTGTCCAAGGGTATCCGACGGAGACCTACAATTGCGGGGGAAGGGCTGCTTGACTGGCTGCGTGGGATTCCTTACTCAGCAACGCATGTACGGTATATTAGTCTGTAGAATTACCTGCGTCGTCCTCCGGGCAGCTTCCAATAAAGTCACGTTCATAATGGCACGCGGCTCGCTGCTGAAGCCGCGCCCGATGCGTCCACTTCAATGTACTCGTCGTCATCCGGGTCGCCGGGCTCGCCGGCGACGCGCTCGGCGAGCCGCACGTACCAGACTTTGGGTGGGACCGCCGGCTCACGGTCGTCCAGCACTTCGAACCGGGGCGGGATCACAATCCGCTTGACTCGGACGCGCTTCCGTTGTTCGTTTGGCGATGGGAAGCTGCTCGCGACGACTGACGCTCGCGGTGTATCGTCGTCGTTGTGGAGCAGTGAACCCACTTGAGTCTCGTCTTGCTGGAGCCGAGGCGGTGACGAGATCGAGCGTGTCCATTGAGCGGACGGGCCCGGGCCACCATAGACATCGTCGTCGCTCGGGCTCTCGTCGTTTGTGTCCACGACCGTGAGCCGACGGCTACTACCGCGGCTCGCCGAGCGCTGTAGGTAGGGCTCGCTGCGGCTGCGCATGCCCGCGTGCAAGTGGCGGATCCGCGTTCGGTCCGCCGGAACGGAGCCGCCGAGCTGTTGCAGTTGGGGCTGGTGCGTCGGCGTGAGCGGGGCCAGTCGACGCAGACGCCTCGCGCGCTCGCGCTCGCGCTGCACGATCATGGTGTGCGTCTCGCAGTAGCGCAGCAGCTCGCTCTCGAGCCCTTGTGGCTGCGGCGCCTGGAGTTGCATGCACACGCCGCCGAACGGGCTCACGTACTCGCAAAACTCGGTCATGGCGACACCCCCAATCGCAAAGTAAACACCCCAACAGCGAACCGGACGGATCCCGTCTGGCCGAGGAGTCTCGCTGCCACGCCCGGTGCCAGCGTGGGTACACAGGTGGTCACGTCGGGACGCGAAGAGCCAACGGCGCGGGACCTGGCTACAGGAGCGTCCCACTTTCACACTGAGCTTTTGCGCCACCCACGCAATCCGCACCACCGATGGCACGGAGAACGCGGCGAGTGATTGGCTCGGAGATCTCATTTTTGAAAATGCAGGCTGTGCGGGGCTTTTCTTTGGAAGTTGCCAGTCAGCCTGGGATTGATGCACTTTTGGGATTGATCCAAACCTCGGTAAAAAAGCAGCACGAAAACAACGATTCACCCAAGCAAGTAATCCTAATAACGTATTTCTCAAAATCTTGCGAGTGGCAGTTGCCACATCATATCTCTTGGATAAACCTCTCATAATGTATACCTGAGATCGAGACTCCACTCCTGTTGGTTTGATTGCTCCCTCGATTCGTCCTCCAGGAGGAGCTCTTTCGTACCCACCCACACGCGCGGTCATGTTCTCGATGAGATTGCGACGCCCACACTTCCTGAATATTCGGCGGCAGCATCTCGATGGCGCAACCCGGACAGGGTTCCCGGTCTGGCGAATCGCAGGTCTCCACTTCAATGACCGTTTCAGTTGGCTTCGCTCGGGGGGCACGCCCTCCGTGGCGTTGAAGAAGCCCACGGTCTTCGCAAAAGCTGTGCACAAAATTTAACCTCTGACAGAGACTTCGTACCGAAGGGATACTACTTCGACGGTGGGCGTGGTAAGGTTTCTCATGATGACCCTGCCCATCGCGAGTCCAGGCATTTGTTCATGGACGTCTTGAGGATGGGAACCTATCTCCGTGGGTTCGATTGGATCCCCTCGAGACGGACTTCACGAAAGCGCAGATCAAGGCCACGCGGCGAGTTCTCGCTGCTCGCTCGATGAGATCTCCTTCACAGGATGTCCCCGCCTTCGCTGTCCATGCCTGTGACTGTTACCCCCACCTCTATTAGTCCTCACATTTGCTGCGCAAAACTCGACTTCTGTTTCAATCGTATTTAAATGGACGCTGGCGTTCGCTCCGCCACCGAGCCCAACCTGGCTGGACCCTACCTAACCTACATGGCCGCTCATACAAGCGCCGACCGCTTGGCGCTATCTGCCGTCGGCTCGCTTTCCAAAGAGCTGCTGGTTGTGGTGGTCGCGGTGGACTTTGACGAGGCCACTTGGTGGAGCGGCGCGTGGTACGGCGGTCCACGGTGCGGCGGGGCCGAGGTGCTGTTGCCATAGTTGCTGGGGTTGTTGTTGCTGTGGCCGCTGTTTTCGGGGCCGCGGTGGAGAAAGTTGTTCCCGCTGGAGGCCGTCGGGGCGGAGGACGAAATGCTGTCGTAGGGGCGCTTCTCGATGCGCGTGATGTTGGAAAGGGACGGTAGCGAGGCCTGCTTGCGCTGCATCCACTGGCCGAGGCTTTCGCGCGAGTCTTCCCGCACGACCGGAGGTTGCCACGACGCCGACCGGCCGATCGAGGACACGGACGCGATGACCGAGGCAGCCGCCACGGCCGACGACGACGACGTCGCGGTGGTCGACGGCATACCATTCGTGACGAGGCTCGCGACGGTCGGCAGACCGGCAGGCGAAAGCGTGGGCCGCGCGACCCACTCGTTCGACTTGGCGCGTTTGAGCTCGCGCCGCACTTGGAGCTCGTCGTCGTCGTCGTTCGACGGGGTCTCGTGGGTAGACGACGTCGTCACGACGTTGGCCGCGCGCTCCAGCATGAGCAGCGCGTGGACCGCCGACGGATCGGGCTGGTCGGCCCCCGCGCGAGGCGGCAGCAGCGGCGGCAACGCGGTCTGGATCGGCGGCACGTGGACGCCTCGGTGCGGGGGCGCCGGCGCGAGTTCTCTCCGCACGGCGCCGCCGTTGAGCACGAGGTTGACGCCGTTCGTGCCCGGGATCGCGCCGCCGCGCGCCATGTGGTCCTGGAAGCTCGAGATGAGCCCGCCCGTCGGGTTTTGGCTGTGCAGACTGTGGCTGGTGAGACTGAGATGGCTCAGACTCGCGCCTGCGGCGGTCACGTTGTGGTGGGTCGCCGCGAGACCGTGAGGCGCCAGGGCCGACGCCGGTGGGGGGCCCTGCGAGGGCGCTGCGGGTGGGGCCGCGCCCATGTGGAGTCCGTGGCGCGCCGACGCGTAGCCGTCGCCGTCGTGGCGCGCGGACGGCGGCGCCGGTTGGTCGCCGTCGTCGTCGCCGTCGTCGCCGCCGTCGCCGTCGCCACGGCGAACGCGGAGCACGGTCTGCTTGCGCTTGCTCCAGCGCATCTGGTTCTGGTTGGCTTGGCGCCGGTGCTGCTCGCAGAAGCGGTGGAGCTCGCCATTGAGCTTGACCGCGCGCGCGTTCAGGCACGGCTTGCTCGGGTACCGGCAGCGGTCCATGGTGTGGAGGAGGCGGAGGAAGAGGAGGGGGGGCACCGACGGAGGAGAGACGCTAACGGCGCGAGGTAGGTGGAGGGGGGGCGAAGGCGGGGGGAGACGGCGGCAGCGGAGTCGCCTCTCGTCGCCTCGTGTCCCGTGGTCTCAGTCTTTCGTTGGGGGGAAAATCAGTGGATTCCAGGCCGAGTTGTATCATAACTCAGACCTGAATTGGGGAGCCCGAGGAAGAGGAGGGGTACACTGTAACCTTTGTACCCCGCGGCCCGACGGTGATTGGTCGAAAGAGTCAGTTCTCGTCCCTTCGCGGTCCCACTCTCTGAATCTATTGGCTGGTTTTTCACGCCTGCACGCCACCAGGTGGCGGGGCTCACTTCTCCCAGCGCGCGGCAGCCAGTCGAAAGGTTTGACCTCAAAAATTCGAGAATATCCATTATTAGAGGTCTTTCAAACCACCAAGAAAAGAAACCAGAATCGTTATTAAAAGGGTATAGTAAATGAGTGTGTTATCCATGGTCCAGGATGATGAGCAAACCCGAACACCACGAAATCCGATCACCTCCCTCAAAATGTCGGAGACCATCACTCTGGAGTCTTTTTGTTCCTTCCAAAGGAGATCTCTGGAAAGAGATCTGCGGAAGCTTTGGGAAGCAGGATCCACCAGTGGGTACTTTTTTACGTTTTCTAGATCGCCAAAAAAAGAGTGAAAAAACAAAATGGACGAATGGGAAGAGCAAAAAAATAAAGGAAGGAGAAGGGGTGTACGGTATTGAGCCTCGGTTGGGTTGCAAAGTTGTCGGCCTCGCGTTCGATTTTTTTTTTAGAACGTCGTGGCTTCTGTTTGAGCCGGTCACACAAAGCCACCTTCCCTTCCAACTCTTTTTCTTTCTCGATCGCATTCTTTCTTTGGTTGTGATTCACAACTTGTGAAGGCAGGGAAAGAGGTGAGATTTCATCTCTCTTTTTTTCGAATCTTTGCGTTGTCAACTTTGGATCCTGAGCTCGTTGATTCTGTAGAGAGTGTGGGCCGATCTTCGTGGGATTTCGTGTGGTCAACAACAACTGGATGGACAAATCTGTTGGGCCGGCTCTGCGGAGCCAGCGGTTGTCAGTTGCCACACCGACTCGGTCAGTCACCTCCGATCAGAACCAAGCGCCTGACCGACGGTCCATCGGATGGTGTCACTGCTCCCGGCTGGTCGTGGGTGTGGTCAGGCAGGGCGCACCGAGTCGCTGCTGAGTCTGAACACGCAGCTCTGGTGTATCTTGCCAGTCGGACGGAACGGATCACACGCTGGCTCGATGCTGAGGCGAAGGACCACACACCACTTGGAGTTCAAACGTAGGGTGGATGCCTTTCTCATGGCGGTATTATGAGGTATCAGTGCCAAGTTATTGGCGACTACTGGGCTCAGTGTCGAATGGGCTTCATAAGGTCGGCAGTCGGGATGCACACTGTTAGGATGGTCTCCCACGTGCTGCCTTGTCTCAGAACGAATACTCGACCGTGTCCTCGAGCTCTGGTAATCCCAGCGACTGCCACAGCGCGTCGTCGTCGCGTACTTCCTCGAGCTGCATGGGCAGAGACGCCGTTGGTCGATCGCTGCTTTTCTCAGCGTGCTGGGTCTCGGTGATCCGTACTGCCTCCGCGGACGCCTTGCTCCCTTGTAGGGATCCAGGCAGTGGGTCGGACCCCTCCTCGCGCTCGATCGTGTCGGTCTGCGTGGGCGTGGACACGATGCCGCGCATGACCGAGTAGCGGCGCTGGGCCCATTTTTTCTGGGTCTCGTTCGCACGTTGCCGGTGGTCCTCACAGAAGCGGTGGAGCGACCCGTCGCGCTTGCGCGCGCGGTGGTTCAGACACACTTTGCTGGGGTACCCGCAGAGCAGCACGCGGAACTCGGGGGCCTGGGCGAGCAGCCGCGCGTGGATGGTGAACTCGAGCGACGGCAGAGCCACGTGGTACGGGTGCGCGGAGACACTCGGCGAGCGCAGGTTCCGGTCGGCGGCGGCCATTTTCCGAGGTGGTTCCGGACGTCCAATGGTGGCGCCAACGTTTTCGGAATGAGCCCGTCCCCGGTCTGGCGGAACATTGCTTGTACCCACCTTCGCTATCCTGCACTCAGACTCGGCTCGATCATTTCCTTTCGCGTCTTCTCATCTCTTACTCACTCCGAGACCATTACCTGATAGGCCGAATTGATTGGGTTGGCCATTTTGATTGGAATGAAAACACGCCGAATGGGTTTGCGGCGATGAGAATCTCATTTTTGGCGTTGAAGTGGGGTCAGAAGCTGACCCCTCTGACGGTCAGATAAATCAGCTCGTGCCTGGTCTCTCTGTGTTTGTCAAATTCGTTGGTGGTTTTTCGATTGATGTTAGTGCTCTAGTGTGCATGAAATGTGAATGTAGAAGTTTGGTCTGATCGGATGTTGACCATACCACAACTAGCGTCTCAGAGGTCATTTTCGTCGTCTTCATTGTCAAGACCGAGTGCCTGCCAGAGCAGCTCGCAGTCCGAGTCGGTCGCGGAGAACTCTGGAATTGGCTCGCTAGTGTGGTGTTGCCAGTAGCCGTCGAAGTCTTCTGAGCTTTCAGCCGGCGGGAGCTCCAAAACAGGCTCGTCACGGCCTTCGATCGCCTGCATCCGTCGCTGCGCCCAGATCTTCTGGTTGGCGTTCGCTCGCTGGCGGTGCTGCTCGCAGTACCTGTGGAGCGAGCCGTCGCGCTTGCGTGCGCGAATGTTGGGGCATACTTTGCTGCGGTACCGACACTGCAAGTGTTCCACGTTGGCCGGGAGCTGACTGAGAAGTCGCTGCATACTTGATAGTCGCGTAGGAGGAACCGTCGCCTCCGCGTACGGATGCGCGTTCGTGCGGACGCCAAGGTTCGCGATCTCGGGGCTGTGCTGGGCCATGGCTATGGTGGCGATGGTGTTGGATTGACGAGTCGAGTTGTGGAATGAGGCTGGTTGGTTGAGCCAGAGAGAACGCAGCGTGGCTCGAGTATCATGAAGAGAATCCACATTCATGGCTCGAGGGGAACCGTTGCTTCCACGAGAGACGTACCCCAGTTGTGGCTAGAGTCGTATTTGATATTCGATACAAAATTTTTGAAGCCCAGTTGCCATTAAGGAGCTATCCTTTGCAATTGGCCTGAGTGAAGCTACTGCCAATGGCGCGCCTGGGCCCGTCCCAAACACGATTGGAATGGGTTGAACTCACGCCATGCCGAGAGTTGATTAACTTGTGTAAGGAGTGAGTCCATCCCGAGTCCATGCACGGTGAGTTCAGCATAGGTTGTGAACCTACTGATTTGACCAACTTACACTATGACAGAATGCACCAAACTTACAGAACCCTGGTTCCACAGTGCCACCGTGGTCGGCGGTACGAGGGCCATAGTAAACTGTTCCCAGCAACTCGACCACAACCCCTTGGGTCTTACGGAATCCTCATTTGTTCGAGGATGTTGATAAATCCAATCGCGACAGCACACTCCAGTCTGCACACGACCAATCCCAACAGGACGTAACAGAAGAACGTCTGCTCCACAGTGGCGTAATTAGACGTGGTGGCGAACTTTTCTCGCGTGTTCCAACCCGCATCAGGTTTCAAAATCGTCATGCAAGTAAGTATCGAACACCTGTAAGGTCGAGTGCATTTGGATGTCAATGCACTCGTTTCGAGAATATGATGGTCGGGTTCCGTGTCACATCGCTCCTTCGTCTTTCGTATACCCGTGGGAATGTGACCTGCGCTATACCACCAATAGCCACAACGCTCTCAAGAAAGACTAATGTATGCATCTCGTCAAGCGCGCAATCCGCTACACATGAAGACAAGTATTATCGTTGTTATCGATCTCCGCATCAAAATGATCATCGTGTCCCCTACCACCACGGAGAGAAACTCGTCGTGGGTGGTCATATTTCGCCCTCACGGGGGAGTATCGCACAGCCATCCACTCGCGTAGGTAACGTGATCCAATCGTTATTGATGGTCGTAATAAAGAAAGGCTGGAGTCGACAGTCGAGCAAGCCTCCACGTACGAATTGTTCTGGGTGCATGTCGATGTCGTGGGCAGCTTGGATGCGTCGCCGAGCCCACTTCCTCTGGTTCGAGCTGGCGCGCAGTCGGTGCTCCTCACAGTAGCGGTGCAGCGAGCCGTCGCGCTTGTGTGCACGTGGGTTGTTGCAGATCTTGCTGCGGTAGCGACACAGAGTCTGTCCGAATATGAGGCCGTGCGAGGGCAGAGGTTTGGACGGGTGATACTTGTGCGTGGTCGTGTTGATAGGCGCCATCGCAGTGTTGGTCATGACCTTGTTTCGAGTCGGGGTGAACTGTGTAAGAAGCAGTCGGTTTGGCAATGAACGAAGACGTCGGAGTCGCTGGTATTACGTCCAAGGATATCCTGGTCCAATGCTGACTGCACTCGATTGTGGCTCGAAGTTGGGGGCCACAGAGCTCCCTTGTCGTGCGCAACACGCAGCTCGTACGCGTGCCGCGTGAGACCGACCCTGGACGCGCAGCCAAACTGAGTTTTCCGAGCGTGCAAGCTCTCCCTGTATCCTCTGATTGGCAAAAACTCTCCTATTTCCCATTTGCGGCGTCGATCAAGGAACCGAGCCCGGTTCGTGCTGATTTGGTGGAACATTCATCCACAATCGGCTATTAGATATCTCAAGCCGTGTCGCATCCACGAAAAATCCCCGATCCGGAGTCGCCATGCCGTGGCGGCCATGACTGTCATGATGACATGACGGGCGGCGATTAGAACTCATCCTTCACCTTTGGATGGCTGTCGGCAAGCCATCGCACAAACGCATCCAATTGCGCATAAAAAGTACAAGATGTTGAAGTTGTCCGTTGGGCTTTATCAATACCAGGTACAAGTCCCTGCTTGCAACCATCGTCGAGAGTCTCGACGATCTCGAAATTTCCACGAGTCTCGTTTACATGTTAAGTCTCGATTATGATGCTCCATATTGAGCAATGAATAGCGGTCTGGTCACCTCGATCTCTCCGCATTTTCCGTGAGAAGTGCGAAAGCTCGAGTACTGAAGCCAACTTTCGAGTGATGAAGTTGGTCTCAGAATCTCCCCATCCTCACTGCTGGAGCCACTGCAGTGGATTCATTTCACGCTCCCAAGGATGTCTGGCGCGCTCATCCCACATCACATGGTTTGAGATTGGCTAAAAATCGGATTCGATATTTGTGCGCCGCCTTTCGAGAACGCGATCACGAGAACACACAATATATCACAGTGCTAGTCGAGAAGAGTTGAAACCGGCAGATGGGAACCCCACTAAATAAATGCGCGTTGAACGACGCCGTGAATAGCAGTGTCTCCGCCCTTTGGTGATGACCGTGGCAGTGGAATGGTGAGTCAAAATGGGGGATTGTGTGTTTTGTGCCCGTATCAACGGTGAGTTTGATCTGAGTTCAACTGCTCTGGAGTCTAGAGTCCAGACTAGACCAGGTAGGCCAGCTCTCAGTCGCAACGGGAAAAAAAGCTGATCGGAATATTTACGTTGATTATCACATCAGCTTGGTGGATTCAGATACCGTCCCGCGATGAAACTACGTCTAAATAAAGACCTCGTCTTCAGACTCGTCCAACCCCAGTGATGACCACAGGAGATCGTTCTCCGAGTCATCTCCAAAGAATGGCATGTCTTCCTGGAGGATTTCGCTCGCCCACTGGTCGATCGGCGATTGGGTTGCGTCTGGATCTTGTGGTAGTGCATGGCACTGCAGGTTGGCATCCGAGACGTTAGGGGCAACCACCATCGGCGTCGTGTCGAGCAACAGCTGGTACGACAGCTCCATGCGCCGCATGTCGAACTCGTCGGCAGCTTGCATACGACGCCGTGCCCACTTTTTCTGGTTCGCGTTGGCGCGCTGGCGGTGCTCTTCGCAGTAGCGGTGGAGCGAACCGTTGCGCTTCTGGGCCCGAGGGTTGTTACAGACCTTGCTGCGGTAGCGACACAGAAACTGCCCAAAGGCGAGGTGGTACGGGTGGTAGGGTGTCGCCATGAGTGGCATCGTGTGAGCGGCCATTTCAGAGGGGTTCTTTGACGGGTGTGGCAAATGTGGAAATGGGCCGCAATACGGTCGCTATCGGGGAGAGGTGGCGGGTGCACGACTCAGCTGGATTTCCTCGTCGACTCGCAACCAGTGTCCATTATCGGAATTCTGACGCACCGGTTAGCCCTGAGGAGTGTTCTGCGCACAAAGACCCGGCGCGGTTGCGCTTCGCCTCATTAATGGCGTGTCATGTTGTCGTTAGATGAGTTGCTCTACGTCTCCTGTGGCTTTGTCCGCCATGCTGTAGCCGGTCCACTTGTGGGGCCGCAAATCTTTGCTGCTGTTGCGCGAATCCCATTGGAGGGTTGGGAGGCAACGGTCGTTTGCAGCAGGAGGACGCAAACGAGCTCTCTCTGCCCAAATAAAAGCCCCCAGTTGAGGCGCCGGTCACGGTGTCTCTCGCCATGCATCGAGTTCGGCATGAGAGAACGAGTGCCTCAGGAACGGGCTTGTAATTGAGCGAGGAGACGCCCGAGTGCCAGCCCCCCATTCGTATTACCACTCAGAGCCGGAGCCGTGGAACTCACACGCACGAAAAACACACGCAGAGGGCGAGACAAGAGACGACGGTGGATGCTCGTCAAGGCGCGACCGTGCAGGTTCCACGGCCACAACAAATGGCTGCGTGGCAGTGCCTACGTACAGCATCGTGGTGGGAAAAAAAATCAAATGCCCGCATCCCCGGCTATGCGCCATCGCCATCGATCTCATCTTCGACAAGGAACGACTGCCATTGGCCAAAATCGCCGTAAAAGCGAATTGCGTCGTCGCCCTTCCACGTTGAAGTGGATAGTGATTCTACTTGGTCTTTGTATGGAATATATGTTTTCAGTCCACACAGTGGCTCGCGCAACGTCCAACTTATGAATCAATCCGCCGGTGGTTTTTAAAGCGTTTCCCCTTGTCCCTTGCTGGTCGTGCTGTTCGTTGGACTGGCCAACGGACCCTGAGCTTCGTTCACGGGGGAAAAAATCTGCAATGGCTGCTGTGTGGATAAATCACATCCAGCGCGCGGCGGCCAGTGCTTGTTCTCAGTCTTCGCGTTCAGGTCCACGGATCGCTAACTCGCTTCTGTTGGCTGACGTCGTGCGGTCGACATCGTCTCTCCGGCTCGGCCTCATTCCTGGACTTGACACCAGCCCGCCACCACGACACCCATCCGCACAAACTCGAACCCAATGACTACGAACAACGTGTTCCCCCTCGCCACCCTCGCCGGCGCCGACGCGTATCCGTATCTCGCGTACCACCAGCGCCACCAACCGCACCACCAGCTCTGTCGCTACCGGAGTAAAGTGTGCAACAACCCGCGTGCCCACAAGCGCGACGGCTCACTCCACCGGTACTGTGAAGAGCACCGTCAGCGTGCTAACTCAAACCAGAAAAAGTGGGCCAAGCGACGTATGCAAGCGTTCGACTCCAGCGATTTCCATGCGCTCCGGCAGATGCTCGATCCCCACAACCGCCAACTCTTCGCGCCGATCCCGCCTGCGCCAGTTGAAGCGATTGCGTTCTCCAGTTGTTCTTCTGCCGTGAGCGACAACAATGCGGCGCCACCTTCGCCGATCGAGGTCCACGCAACGACGGCCACTTCCTGGGTGGATCCCTTCCCGGGAATGTCTCTACTGGCATTCGATGGAGACATGCTGTGGTTCGCCCTTGGTCTAGATGAACCGCTTGCGCAAATCGATGCGTCCTCGCGCATAGTGTGAGAAATCGTGAATAAAACGAAAGCATTCAACCACATGTGCAGTCCCATACTACTTCTCAACACAGACTACACGTTCCGTTCTTTTGCTAGCAGGGTTAATGGAAATCCGTACAGGATACTGTCGACAAGTCTTGTCGAGACAGAAGGATGGGCAATCTTTCTGGTCCGTCGCGGCCTTGAAATAGCAAACACTTCGTCTACGGTTGATGGGTTTACACCGGTCGAGCATCGGTTCTCTGAGCTTGGCGCGCGACCGAGCCCCATCCCCGAATGATTCCCGCCCATGGTGATACCTCTTCGGTGCCTGACTCGCACAAATCTCTCGACAGTCCTTTACGACACTTCGAGGTGGCACGGTACCTAGCAGAATCAACGATTGCCCGTTCGGAAGGTTTGCTAGCTAAGCATTCAAGTGTCTCCGTTTTCCCACACTGAATCCACTTGGATCCAGGAACGTGAAACTCCACACCACGGGGCCGTGACCGCCTTTCTCCAGGGCGAGCTGCACGAAGAAATCAGCCTCAACGGTCTCATTCCCATACCTACGCTGTACTCATCGGGCTCAAACACGTGGCGCCGGCGCGCTTTACATTCACGTGCGTTCGCGACGCTGCTCGTCAGGCAGCCCCTGAGAAGGCGACGCAAAGTCAGCGGTCGTATATTACCCAATCACAATGTGCAGATCTCAACGGTGGCTGCACCCTTGGGCGTCCCTTCAATTAGACTTTGAAGCGAGAGCGCCACTCCAATACGGCACCCTACTGTACGGACGCGGCATTGGATCGCTTCGACCCATTCATTGCATATCAACGATGGACTGGACGCAAGCACGAAGCCCAGCTGTGAGGTGCGCTCTTCCTTGGGGTGGCCAACCGAGCATCCCGGCGTGCAGCACCCCACGGCACCGATCAGTTTGAAACTTGCTCGCGATCGCCAGCATACCGAACACCAAGTCTGCTCTCGCATATCATGCGCGCCACATCGTCGAGCACGTTCATCCACCCGTACTTGGCCCCTGCCGAGCTCACTCATCACGCCAGCGACCGCGCGATGTTGCCAACGTTGACGTCGCACCGCCATTTGCTCTGCGGATATCGCAGCAAAATCTGCATGAGCCCCCGCGCACGCAAGCGCAACGGATCGTTGCACCGCTTTTGCGAGCTCCACCGCCAGCAAGCGAACGAGAACCAGAAGCGATGGGTGCGCCGCCGTGTAATGCCTGGTGGAGCTGTCCTCGACGCGAACACGGATGCTGAGCTCCGACATCTCGAGCTCGAGTACCTCGCCAGTTACGAGCGGCTCTTGGCTGCAACGCTGGACGATAATTCCACCTCAGCCACATCAAACGAAGTGGTGGTGCCGATGAAGGACGTGCCAGACGTAGAGAACGAATTTGAAGGCCCCATTAGTGAGTGGATCGATGCAAGCGATCAAGCGACCCTGGCAACATGTGCCGACCTGGACACAATCTGGGAGTTGCTGGGCCTCGACGACTTTGCATCGGAGCTGGTGCTCACATCGTGAGAGGGTAGTAAGAGTTCACGTGTGCGCACTATATGACACAAACAAGACGATGATAACACTGAGGAAAGGACATACAAATATACAATTGCGTTTCACGACATACGACAGCCTACGCAATCATCGAGATCTATTCGGTGGCAGATCGTTCTCGACTTTTGCTTATACAACTCCCGTGGAAGATCAATGTCATCCGCTCACTTGGACGACAGAAATCCACGTACAGACACACTCCAATGAAGTCGGCCTTCTCTATGCTGGTTTGGTTGGGATGTGGTAATTTAAGGCGAATTTTTTACTGACGGGATTGGATAATAATGATAGCGGCGCTGGTCGAATGCATCAAAAACACTTTTAACCACAAATACGATACCAAAGTATGTTTATGTTAACTCATAGTATATTTACGCAGTTTCTCGAAGTCTCCGCGGTGTCTCGTGTCAACCCGTCCATTCCCACTGTTGCGCTGTCTCAGGACTATCGTGTCAAGCAATGTAAATACGCAGTAGCCATGTCGTTTCCGCATGTGCTTATCTCTGCGTAGCCAGTCAGGCACAATGCATTACCAACAGCGAAACCGCGCCGGGTGGTGAATGTTTATGCTGTGAACTAATGACCAGTCATCAATGCTGAGCGCTTTCGCACGTTGATGCACAGTTAAACGGATGGCGCAGATCCGCTGGGGCTCAACGCTCAGAGCCATTTTCTGCGCAGGTGGATGCAGAAAGTGCTAATCTGAAATTGTGTGGTTCTGCGGAGTTGGCGCTCTCATGCGCTTCTGGCTGCGCTTCCTAACCTGCCGTTCACTGTTGCGCTATTACAGCCGTTCGTGTGGCTTTGTCGGCCCCACAGGACTTGGGCTGGCGGTTTTTTCACATTCTGCAAATCTCTGGCAAGACAGCAGATGGGGAATGCATCCATGGACGCCTCGAACAGCGGGGGGGGTAGACTGCAACCACGCGACAGCGCCTTATGCTACACCTGGTGTTGGAGCGGCTGGCCGGTGAAACGGCGCTCGAGGAGACGAATCTCGACTTTAGCCAGCATCTGTGCATCGATTATATCGAGGAAGAGGTCCACGACGACGACGCTCCGATCTTGCGCGATTTCGTTCAGAATCTTGGTGAGGAGGAAAACATCCAGATGACCAACTTCATGAAGGAGGAGTTCGACATCCTGTGGGACACGCTACGTCACGACGTGCTCTTTGCGTGGCGGAGGGGGAGAGGCCGAAGGCACAAGACGACTGCCATGGATGCGTTCATCATGACCATCTGCGTCCCCAAGCAGTGCAATGCATAATACAAGCATGCTGTTGACTTTCGCCTGCAGCTGTCGGCGTTCGAGCGCATGGTCGACAAGATGATGCGTACGATCAAGCCAGTGCTCACTAGCCTCTTCATCACCGGGCCTCCGGCGTGGCGAAGAAGAAGTTCAAGAACTTTCCGTTTGCGCTCTACGCGATCGACGTTAAGTTCCATCAGAGCAATCGTCCTGGCGGAACTTTCCTAGGGACTTCTTGTACTTGCTCGAC
>JAADVT010000763.1:0-15786 GCA_023335895.1 Pythium rishiriense
CGGACGGTGCAGGCCCAGGCGGTCGGCGATCTCGCACGCCTCGATGATGTCGTGCGAGTGCCACTCGCTGGTTCCCCAGTAGAAGGCCTTGCCCTGGTCGATGAGCCAGCTCATGGCGCGCACAGTCTCCTCGATCGGCGTACGAGGATCCGGTCGGTGGCAGAAGATGAGGTCCACGTAGTCCATATCGAGACGCTGAAGCGCCGAGTTGGTGCCTTCAATGACGTGCTTGCGGCTCAGGCCAACGAAGTTGGGGCCCGGGCGTGTGCCGATGAAGATCTTGGTCGAGATCACGAGGTCCTCGCGGGTCCAGACGCCACGCTCGATACCGGCCTTGACGACCTTACCCATGATCTCCTCCGACTTGCCGCCAGCGTACGCCTCGGCGTTGTCGAAGAAGTTGACGCCGTTCTTGTAGGCGTGCTCCATGATGGAGTAGGCCTTTTCGAAGTCGAGCTGCGCATCGAAGGTGACCCACGAGCCGAACGAGAGCGTGGACACGAGCAGGCCCGTGTTACCGAGGAAGCGGTACTTCATCTTGTGCGCGGGCGGGGCGGCGGCCATGGTGGCTGGTTGATGGGGAGAGGGGGGCGGGCAGTTTCCGGAGAAACGAGGGGCTTCGGCGCAAGTTGCGGAATGTGGTGGAGGCCTCCAGGTCGACGGCGCGTGTCAACGAGGAGCTCGCCCCCAAACACAACACCAACGATGCGCGAGATCTTTGGATGACGCCAACAAATGGAAGGGGAAACAAGCGGTTACACTTCCTTCGTAACCCGAACCTAAGAGGAACTTCAACGTGGTGATGTCACATCATTGATGCACATCAGCCAACTGATGAGTCTGAGGATATGATGCATCCTGCTTGATTGTCGCAGCCTCAAGGTCGCCTCGACCTTCGAGGCACCTCTCTTTCCAAGGCCAAGGCGACCTCCAGCGGCCCCCCTGAGGGCTGGAACGTGGAGGAGTTGGTGGCGCATGGCAGACTCGCATGCAGAGGATGGTCTCCGCGTGCACGTCCTGAATGAACGCACGCGGTGGCCACCACCATCTATCGATGATTGCTCCAAGAGATGGTCCCAGGTTCACGCGTCCAAGCCGCTTCCACAGTCAAGTGCCGCCAAATCAATCAAAAATAGCCTCCGTATCAATCTGAGTCACTCGCTCCTCCGGTTCTGGTCTGATCCATCACGGCGACACTCGTTGGCACCAGACAGCGAAGCCTACCAGGCGTGACCTCGCGTGGGGGGCGATCGAGCAGACGGAGGCGCGCGCGACGCCGTCAGATTGGGCTTTTGACCGTGCACCCGACGGTTCGCCTTCTCGCTCGTAGAGCTTGTTCCGTAGTCTCTCTTCGCCGCCAAACCAAGCCAAGATGTACACGACCAAGGTGCTCAACAAGAACATTGCGGGCAGCTACCTGACGATCGGTGATCCGTACCGCGACCCGCATCTGATTGATGGCAAAGGTGGGCGCCACAAGGGCAAGCAGCTCATGACAGTACCGGCCAAGAACACGTGTAATGGCGTCGGCTACTTCGAGAAGAAGACGTATTCCTCCGATCCGCTCCAGGACAAGACGATGTACCTTAAGACCGAGCCCATGGACAAGCGCAAGTCGGGCTTCGGTTCCAAGGATGCGAGCCGCCGCGACGAGTTTATGAGCCACATCCGCACGGAGCAGTACCGCGAGACGTTGGTCAAGGAGATGGAGATCGTGGACAAGCAAAAAGCCGCCGGGCTCGGCGACGCCGCGGCGTTCGACGAGATCGAGGCGCTCCAGCAGCAGCACAAGTTCCCCGAGGGACTCACGGAGACCAAGTTCCTGTACGACATTGGCCGCACGCAGACGACCGAGTTCAACCAAAAGTCCCACCGCGACACGTTCTACACCATGCGCACGGGCAACTCGCAGTACAAGCGCAACAACGGGCCGTTCATGCTCACGTCCGAGCTCGTGGGCCAAGGCGCCGAGGACGTGTCCAACAACCGCCCGACGCCCAAGGGCGCGAGCACCAAGCAGTTCTACGACCGGAGCCATCTCCACGTCGGCCAGTAGAGTCGATGGACTATTTTATTAATTCGATTATATATCCCTCTCTGACTACGCCCCTCGATACAGTGACGCCGTTATTCGTTCCTTCCGCCCCGAGGTGACACGAATCACAACAATCGACTGTCCCCCCAACTCCATGAAGCAGCACCGCCGGTTCGGCTCGGGCGACGCCAACGACGTCGAGGGCGCGGCCATGGCGCCGCCACGCCACCGCGTGCCACGTGCCGGTGCGCACAACGCTCCGCGCGGCTCGGGGCTGCTGCGCGCGCCGCTCTTCCTGCTCATGGTCGGCTTCTTCGCCGTCGGCATCGTGTACCACGTGTACCAGTTCTCACTGCCGCAGTACGCGCCGCTGCGCGAGCCGTTCTACAACAAGACCATGGTCGAGATCTCGACCAAGTTTGGTGCGTAGCACGCGTGGTCGAGGGCGCAGACGAGGTGGGTGACCGTTGCTGTGGGTGGGTCTTCTTGCCATGCTAGGCCCGATCACTCTCGAGCTGTTCCCGGAGCACGCGCCCAAGTCGGTGGAAAACTTTATGAAGCTCATCCAGAGCGGCTACTACTCGGACAAGGCCGGCTTCTACCGCAATGAGCCGGGCTTTTTGCTGCAGGGCGGCGCGTTCCTCTTCGACAAGACGCCGCCGTTCGCGAATGTGCCCGTGGAGTACAGGTTTGTGCCTCTCGTTGCTGTTGTTTTGACCGACAGTCCGAGATGCTCATGATGTGCGTCATCACCATTGGTGTACAGCCTCCCGAGCACCCGGCGGATGGTGGTCGTGGCTCGTGGCCAGAAGCCCGACTCGGGCAACGCCGAGTTTGCGATCATGCTCAACGACAACTGTACGTTTGGATCGCCATCCACGATGGGGGAGATACTCGGTAGACTTATCATGCGCGTGTGTGGAAAACAGCGGTGATGAACCGACCGGAAGGCGACAGCCCCGGGTACACGGTGTTTGGCCGCGTCGTGCGCGGTTGGCACACAGTCGAGTACATTTCGAGCCGCATGCGCGACGGCTACCTCACGAAGGAGGACGTAGACCGCCAGGTGCTGTTCGAGAAGGTGCAGCTCGTGCAGCAGCTCACGAACGACAACCCCGAGGCGAAGCGCCGCATCGAAGAGCTGTACCACGGCATCGAGACCAAGCACGCGATTTCGATCATCGCCGAGCTGAACTGCCCGCGCGCGCAGGAGCTCAAGAAGATCTTCCACGAACTCAAGGCCGTGACGCGTACCGATGAGATCGGCTACTCGCCGGCTCACCCGTACGAGCACGAGGCCATGAGCGCGATCGCCGGCACGACGGCGCTGCCGCTCGTGTACATCAACCAGAAGCTCGTGGGTAGCTACGACGAGATCAAGCGGCTCCACGCGACCAACCAGCTCGCCAAGATGCTCGAAAAGTCGGGCGTGCTGGCCGAAGCCGTGGCCATGGGCGCGATCCACCACTTTCCGCTCGTGGTGTTCAGCAAGTCGTACTGCCCGTACTGCAAGAAGGCCAAGGCGCTGCTTGCGGGCCTCGGCGCGACGCCGCAGGTGTTTGAGCTCGACTTGCGCGAGGACGGCGCTGCGATCCAGGACTTTCTCTTCCGCCACACGGGCCAGGCCACCGTGCCCAACGTGTTCATCAAGGGCAAGAGCATCGGCGGCTCGGACAAGACCGCCGAGATGCACAAGTCGGGCGAGCTACTCGCGCGGCTCAAGTCTGCCGGCGCCATCAAGGAGTAGCGAGGGCCAACTCCGCACCATCGATGCCTCGTGCGTTTGGTCGCAAAACAAAACAAATACAGAATCTCGTTGTGGTAATTTGGTAATGGTGTGGTCCACTCCATCCGATGCGACCGTCAGGTGTACCAGTGGGGGTTTGTGAACATTTCCAACAACGAAAGGACCATGCTACTGGCGGCGTACTTGGACCTCGTGGCGGGCGCGCTCGCGGGCCGCAACGGCGCGGCGCTCGCGGAGCTGCTCTCGGCCACGCGCGCGCGCGCCGACGTCGAGCTCGCGGCGCTCTCGCCCGACCAGATCACGAGCATCTGCGGCGCCAAGCTCGCGCGCTTTGCGGCCTTCCAGGAGGTCGTCGCCGGGCTCGTGGTCGCGCGCAAGCACCTCGCGGACGGCGCCTTCAGCGAGGCGTACGCGAGCCAGATCGCGTCGGTCATGTACGTTGGAATGGGTACCATCTGATGAGGGTAACCAAAAGCAGGGGGAAAAAAACTCACGCGGGCACGACCTGGAACAGCAAATTTATGGAGATCTTCCGCGCCGAGACCAACTGGGTCGTGCCGCTTCTCCACGGGTTAACGCTCGACACGCGACTGATTGCTGCCCGGGTACGTTTGAAAGGGGACGCTTGGCGTGGTACAGTGGCTCGAAGGACTGATGTGCGTTCTTTCCGAAGGCGGACCGCGCGGCGTCGGACCAGGCCGGCGACGAGGTCACCGACAGCCTGCGCAGCGCTGAGCAGCACCTGAAGAAGGGCTTTTCCATGGCTGCGAACGACCGCGCGCCGGCCGAGCACAACAAGAAGCTGGGCTCGCTGTTCATTGTCAACCAGCTCTTCAAGATCTACTTCAAGCTCAACATGATCCACCTGTGCCGTAACCTCATCCGCGCCGTCGAAGGCCCGGCGTTCCCGTCGTTTGAGCTCTTCAACAAGAGCGACAAGGTCACGTACCAGTACTACGTCGGCCGCATCTCGATGTTTGAGGACCAGTACCACAAGGCCGAGAAGTGCCTCGACTACGCCTGGAGGCACTGCCACAAGGACAACATGCGCAACAAAAGGTTCGTCCCTCGTCATATCGTTCCTGCAGATTATCTCCGTCGCTTTGGCTCCCTCAGGCTCACGTGTGTGGGTTGTGTATTCCCTAAAGCATGATCCTGCGCTTCCTCGTGCCAGTCAAGTTGTTGCTCGGTGTAATGCCGTCGCCGCAGCTCATGCAGACGTACGAGCTTGACGAGTACTCGGGGCTCACAGAGGCGATCCGCGATGGCAACTTGCAACGGTTCAACGAGTACCTCGACCAGTACCAGGATAAATTTATCCAGCAGGGTGTGTACCTGTTGATCGAGAAGCTACGCCTGATTGTGCTGCGCAATCTTTTCAAGAAAGTGTACGTTTCACTGGGCCGAGACCGTTTCGATACCTCACTCCGGAAACTCACGAGTCGTTGATGGTGCCTCTTTCAGGTATCTCATTCGCCAGAGCCACCAGCTGCGCTTTAGTGACTTCGAGGCCGCGCTAGAAGGTGTGACGGGTCAGCCAACGGATATGGATGAGATCGAGTGCATCCTCGCCAACCTGATCTTTAAGGGATACATGAAAGGCTACATGTCCCACCAGAAGAAGGTGCTTGTAGTGAGCAAAGTGCAGCCTTTCCCGCCGATCACTGACGTCTCAAGTTAGAGAAGTGGTACAGCAAGCCCCCAAGATGAGACTAATCCGTCAAGAAGCGAAATTTCTGTTGTTCTTTAGACACTATTGGTGGACCATTGTGCGTAGCATTGCCTCCAGCTCTGCACGGCGTGCGCGCTTGTAATCGTCGACGAGTTCGTCTTTCGATTTACCTTTTGTCTCGGTTCCCACGAGCTTGAGAAGCGATGCGGGCTTGACTTGACTAGACTGAGCAGAATCCACCTCCGAGGTTCTGATCGTGACGGAGGGCGCCTGCATTGGGCGATGTAGATTGGGGGGTGCTTTCGGTGCATGTGATCCTCGTTCTCCGATGGGCTGTACGTGCCCCTCGCTCGAGCGGACGGAAGGTGTTGTACTTGATGGATGACGAGGGCTATCTATCTTGCCATCGGCGGGTCGTTGGCGCGGTGACGGAACACTGTCGGGGTCAGGTGGTGGTGGGACGATTCGCCGGACGTTGACGCTGTCAGGTTCCTTGCTTCTGGTGACTTTCCGCGCTTCGTCGTCGTGGGTGGTGTGGGTGGATCTACGAACTGGTGGTGGTACCACAACAAGGTTTCTCCGCAGCACTCGTTCGACAGCCCAAGAGCGGGTCACCGCCGATTTGCCTTTACAGAGTACGCGTGTCAGCCAACTGCGTTGTCTCATGGTTGTATCGAGCCGCTTCATGCTGTGCTCACCAGAAGGTTCGGAATCAGTTGCAGAAGCCGCAGAAATCTGCGTGTTGGTGTTTGTGCTTGCCACCACGGGTAGACCATTGCCTCGCGTATTTTGAGCTTCGAGTTCCTACAAGACGTGATGGGCGGAAATGAGTACAAGTGACAGCTCAAAGTTACAGTGAGGTTGGCGCACCGCTTCGAGCATCCAGTTGAGACGTGCTTCTTTGTCTTGAAGACGATTCACGAGTGTTGAGTACTCTTTTTCTTCTGTTGATCCCACCGATCCATGTTCTGTGTGACTTCCCTTCTGGTCTTGACTCAGACGTGGCTGCGGCGTGGTGGGCAACACCGATGGTGAATGATCCGCACGATCCATATCGCTTGGTGCGATAGATTTTGACATCGTTTCCTCCTCTGAAAAGGGTCGCTGACTAGAGGCAAGAATCTGTTTCGCTGCCTGTCGTTGTGGGGAAGGATCCGAGGTTGACTCCTGAGTGCCTTTCGGAGTCTTGCCATAAAGTCGATCGCCACTACATTGTTGGTACTATAGAAGTTAGACTCGGTCAAAGTTCAGCGACCAAGCACGGTGACATAACCTCACCGTTCGACGAGCCGACTCCGCTCGGAGTTCATAAGAAGCTCTTTCAGTCGTCGATTCTCCTCCAATAACGCAGCGTTTGCTGCGGCCGCTGAGTTGTCGGCGATGATCTCCTGATTGCGGCGATGTGCCTTCTTGAGCAGTTCGCGAAGTCGATTCACCTCCATCTATTCATCAACAACACACGGAAGTTTGAGTTTGAATCTCACACACATCCATGGGTGGTTGAATTATACCCGCATGCTGTGGATCTGATTCTCGTAGTAAACACGCTGTTCCCCCATGACTTGCTCGTTCGCAAAGATTTTTCGTCGAATCGGTCGGCATCGCAGTGACTTCAGGCGTTCAGCGAAGCGGAGAGTGGCAAAGCTTTCCTCGAGGCTTTCCCGTGCTGGGCTGATGGTGACGATGAAGGCCGTTCGACCCACCCCTTGGAGACAACTTTGAAGAAGCCGAGTTAGCACCGAGTCTCGATATGGAACATGAGCACGTTCCTTCTGAGTTAGCGCTAGCACACAGTTGGTCAATGCCGAAAGACTCTTGTTGATTGACGACAATTCTGTAGCATACTTGTCGTTTAGGTCGCTTCCATTCACGTGCCACTTCTCTGAGCCCCTTCAAAAACAGGAGTGTCAGCACCAGTTTTCTCATAAAGCAGCGAGGTAACGCAGCTACGCACGC
Source organism: Pythium rishiriense (assembly GCA_023335895.1). Classification (NCBI taxonomy): domain Eukaryota; phylum Oomycota; class Peronosporomycetes; order Pythiales; family Pythiaceae; genus Pythium; species Pythium rishiriense. The sequence continues at coordinate 7,411 of JAADVT010000763.1, forward strand.
CAGGTCCACGAAAAATAACCGAGAAAGTCGACTCTTCATCGCACTCGCCTTCGATCCACTCTGGCCTGATGTCGACGGCGGTCGCTTTGGACTTGTGGATCCGCTTGATCCCTTCGCAGGAAAAAAATTTCCATCCATCACGTTCTTCCGCAAAGTCACTTGGAATATTGAGTGACCACGACTGGAATGCTGGTTGTACAAGTTGTCGCGCACCTCACGGTTCATTGAACCCTACCGTTTATGAGATTTGAAGAATCAGTGACACGACTCGTGGCGACCGAGAGCTGCTTGTGGACATACCTCTCGAAAGGCACGAAGCATCTCCGCAGGGGAGCTGATCCGCCTCGAAGTTAGTCCGTCGACAAACACTGTTCCGTCAAGCTTCTGGCGAATCTGAAGACTGCGAGCCTCCTTGATGGGTTGCGGACGATTCCAACCTGCACGTGTATCGTGTGGTTGGCGTTGTGTCAACCCAGGCCCTCCGGGTTGGTTGGCTGATACGCCAACATCAGAGGAGAGAATATCGTAAATCCTTTCGTTGTATATCTGCACGACATCACCCGGCACATTCATATCAGACCAAATACGAGCAACCATTGTACTGCAGACCACTTTTCCAACCTCGACAAACGAACAGTACACAGAGAATGAGACACCCGGTCCCTCCTTCACGACTTGCTCATCAATCTGATCGAACAGCCTCTGTATACAGCGTGGCACGACTCCAAACTTCTCGTTCATTGGGAAGGATGTGCCGTCGTACATTTCCTCTCCTTCGTCTCGACTACCACGATGAGGAAGTCCACTCATTGCTATCAAATGCATTCATGACGACTTGTCAACTGTTTAGTACCGGTAGTGCATACATCGTGAGGATTTGAGTTCGTACTGTGGGTCTTGCCTGTTCCTGTTTGACCACTACGCGGGAAATTCTCAGTGATAGTTTGTGAAGAACAAACCCCGTATGGAAGCACAACTCACTAGGCAAATACGCTGCAGTCAAATCCCGCGAGTAGACCATCAATGCAATCTGGAGGTAGAACAAACTCATGTCTTGTGGGTCAACTTGAGTCACCCAGGAAAGGAAACAAACCGCACCTTGAATGCTTTCAAATACATCGTTCTGTGTGGCATCACCACTGAAGACCGCGTCCGCGAGTAGTGTTTTGATCTGCCCATTCTTCTCCCACGACACGCTTCTGTCGTGCAGTCTTAGCGAGCTCTCCGTTGTTGGTGGTGCTACCCCAGTTGACGATAAGGCCGCGCCGTGTTGCCGGTGCTTCCGACTGGAAGAAATCTCGGAGTCGTCCTCTCCGTGGCATGCTCCTTGTAAAATCGACCACGGTTCCTCGTTCTTCTGAAGCGGCCTCACTCGAACAACTACCTTGAGCTTCTCTTCCTCGGAAGTGTTGTCCAGATTGATGTCAACGTCGACCACAGCTTCTCGCTCGTGGCTTGGTTCATCACGACGCCTACGCGGGCTTCTGGGTACTTGCTCAGAACTTGATTCGTTTGTCGGAGACCGACCACTCTCGTGCGGTCGAAGAGACGCATCACTAGGCTTCATCATGCGCGTCTTCCCTCCAACACCACCGTGAAGCATCTGTGTCGCACTCCATGACCATTTCTGCCCACACACCTAAAATAGCCATTCGAACAAGACCACGTCCAGGTCGAAGAACAGAAGCACCAACTAATGTTCAGACCTCATGTATCGTTGTGTTGCATCATCTTTGCATTCCTCGTGCCGGGATTTCAGGTTGAAAATGAAGCTCGTTGCCTTGCTGCTTCTTCGTGATCTATCATCAAAGTCACGTCACCATTCAGTACGTCCAAGAGCAGAGCAAGCTGGGATTTTCATGGAACACAGTTGCACTCACACAGCATCCACTCAATGTGACTTTCTTGCCGCTGCCAAGCACGCGGAGGTCGCGGAGTAAGCCTTCGAGTGATGAGAGACGAGGAGGCACCTTCTTCCCGCCGATCTGCCTCACGAGCTTGGACAGTAGCCGGATCGCAAGCTCATCAAAGCAACGTGGATCGAACAGTATGCTGGATGATACGACTACGTGGTCATGATCGTTTTGCACCGTGTACTCTTGTAGCAACTCGTGCTCTGGACATATGTGACGATGACAGCGAGAATTTGAGAAGAAAAAGAAACACCTACCAAACCGGTCCAAGACTGTAACGTACCTCGCACGTCGAACTCCTTCCTTGCTGCCGCTGCAATCCGTTGGAACGATATCAGATCATCAATGTCTTGAGCACCGGTCACACCGTGTTCGATCTGCTCGAGTGCCTTGCGAATGCGAATCCGATCAAACAAGAGCGACTCGTTCGACGGATCCTCGACCCACGATTGCCCGAACCGCTCACACGTCGCACGTAGCGATGGCTTTGACACACCAAGCAGCGGTCGAAGCAGCGCGACACCTTCGCCGTCATTCCCTTGAGTTGCTACGAGGTCGGTTCGCGCGGCTATGCCCGCGAGGCCATTGATGCCACTGGCACGACCGAGTCGGAACAGCACAGTCTCCAGCTGGTCGCCGAGGTTATGGGCTACAAAGAGACACTTGACGCCATGCTGGACGCACGCCTGTGCGAGAAGCTCGTACCGGTAGGCGCGCGCTTGTTCCTGGAGCTTGCTCTTGCGCGGCGCGCCGTGGCGGTTGGCTCCCTTCTGCCAGTCGCAATCCATGATGACGTGGCGCACGCCCCAGTCGCGCGACGCGATGGCTCCGACGAACCGCGCTTCGTCCCCGCTCTCGGCGCGCAGTCGGTGGTCCACTGTGATCGCAAGAAGCGGCGTCTCGATGCTGTGTGACCCCAGAAACTCTTGGAGCAGCAGCATCAACGCCATGCTGTCGGCGCCGCCTGACAGCGCCACGGCGATGGGGAACGACGAGCGTGAGCGAGCAATCCATCGTCCATCCACAGAGGGCTTGTACAGCTCATGGAAAGTCTCGGTGGAAACGCCGACCGCGCGGAGATGGTCGGCGAACGCGGCCGCCGAGACGGCACTGTGCCGTATCCCGCCGGTCGAGAGCGCGCGCTGCTGCGCCGCCAGCGAAGCGTCACGAGAGACATAGCCATGAGTAGTCCATGACACACGCCTGTGGGTGCTGCCTGTCGCCACCGAGGCCCGCGGAAGACGGCCGGAGAGACGGTGCCACCGGATCATCTCGCTCGTTGGTCGCGCGCGGAAAAAATGGTCCGTTCAATTTTCGATGCTGTTGTGCCAACCCGTTTGAGTGACCTCACCTCAATGTCACTATGGGAAAGTCATTATGGAGAGGTAATGTAGCCATACCAAACAGATGTGACGAGACGCCATGGACGAAAACGGTGAGGGACGTCGAAGACGAGGTCAAGTAGTGCCTCGGACCCTTCGGGTCGTTTTCTCGGATGCAGATTGCTCAGTCGCGTTTTGCGATAGATCTCTTCGCAGTCTCCGTTATCATGGTGGAAGAGCTGGTCAAGCAGAAGGTGGAGCTGCTCGCGCAGCAGAAGGCCAAGAGCCAGCGCATCCATGAGCTCCTCAATGGTACGGTCATCTTTTGGCGCAAAATTGATTTCTCTGTAATAACTGGTACGTGTAATCGCATACAGGTCCTGGTGGGTTTAATGAGCACTCCCGCAAGACGTGCAAGAACCTCGAGGCCGCGATCACGGCCTCGAAGCGGCCTGGGTACTTTTGCTATTATGAGGCGCCGGATCAAGTCAAGGCACTCGTGCGCAATGGCGAGGTGGAGCGCCTCTATGACCAAGTCATCCACTTGCAAAAAAAAATTGATCAGTTGACCGAGAAGATCGACGCGCACGCGCAGATCATGTTAAGTGGCGGGTTGGTCCCACCGCCCTCTTCCAAACTACTAGTAGGTGACTCGTCTCTCAGTGCGTCAACGCCAACCGTCCACAACATGAAACAGTGGTTTGCTACCTACGGCGCGCCGAAGCAAGAGACCAGCGAAATGTACACAAGCTTCACGCCCGACAAGAAAGTCTACGGCGGCACGTCACATTACTCGGCCTTCCGCTCACAAGCGAGCACTATGAAGAAGGGACACCTCACCAAATAAAGTTGCGACAAAGACGGTGTAATTTGTTCACAGAATAAAAAACGCTATGTGTGTGTGTGTGTTGTGATTGTTTGCGAGTAGATGATGTCATGCGCTTGATGTGAACGACGTGTGGGCGAGCCTGTCCGTTCGCTCGCCTGGGCTCTTTAGTAGAGCAGGGAGTGAAAGGGTAATCGCTTAGAACGACGCGTACTTGCCGAGGGCCTCGACGTTGCGGAGGTCCTTGCCGGCGTAACGGGCCTTGGCGCCAAGCTCCTCCTCAATGCGGAGCAGCTGGTTGTACTTGGCGAGACGCTCCGAGCGGCACGGCGCACCCGTCTTGATCTGACCGGCGCTGAGGCCGACAGCGAGATCAGCGATGAACGAGTCCTCCGTCTCACCGCTGCGGTGCGACGTCATGATAGCCCAGCCAGCCTTCTTCGCCATGGTCACGGCCTCGATACTCTCGGTCACGCTGCCGATCTGGTTCACCTTGAGCAGAAGGGCGTTACAGGCCTTCGTCTCGATGGCGCGGGCAACACGAGTCGGGTTCGTGACCGTGAGGTCGTCACCGACGATCTGCACGTCCTTGCCAACCTTAGCCGTGAACTTGATCCACGACGCCCAGTCCTCCTGGTCGAACGGGTCCTCAATGGACACGATCGGGCTCGAGCCCTTGCACTTGTTGATGAAGCTCTCGTAGAGCGCAATGAGCGAGTCCACCGGGATCTTGTCCTTCTCGGCACCGCTGGGGTTCTTGAAGTCGAGGTTGTAGCGACCATCCTCCTTGCCCGTGTAGAACTCCGAGGCGGCGACATCCATGCCGAGCTGGACCTTGTCGGCGTAGCCCGAGATCTTAATGGCCTCCTCGATCAGGTCAAGGGCCTCGCTGTTCTCCTGGATGTTCGGGGCGAAGCCACCCTCGTCGCCGACGGCGGTGGCGTCGAGGCCGTAGCGGCCCTTGATGACCTTCTTGAGGTTGTGGTAGACCTCACAGCCGATCTGCATGGCCTCCGAGAAGCTGGTGGCACCCACAGGCAGGATCATGAACTCCTGCATGGCGAGCTTGTTGCCGGCGTGCGAGCCGCCGTTAATGATGTTGAACGACGGCACGGGCATGCACGGCGTCGGGTTGCCGGCGAGGTCGGCAATGTGCTGCCAGAGCGGCACCTTGCGCGCGGCGGCGCCGGCCTTGCAGAGCGCGAGCGACACGGCGAGGATCGCGTTGGCGCCGAGCTTCTTCTTGCACCAGCCCCACTCGTTCTTGGTGCCGTCGAGCGTCTCGACCATGTACTTGTCGAGCTCGCTCTGCTTGGTCTCGTCCTTGCCGATGAGCGCGGGCGCGATGATGTCGTTGACGTTGGCGATAGCCTTCTTCACGCCCTTGCCAAGGTACGCAGCGCCGCCGTCGCGGAGCTCGAGCGCCTCGAACTCGCCCGTGGACGCGCCCGAGGGCACGGCCGCGCGGAAGAGGCCGTGCTCCGTGGTGAGGTCGACCTCGACCGTGGGGTTGCCACGGGAGTCAATGATCTGGCGGGCCTTGATAGCGACGATCGGCATGGTGGAGAAGGGAGGGAGAGGGTCTTGGGAGGAGGGGGTGGGGCTTGCGCGTCCAATTCCAAAGTGAGCGACGATCTCCCCAAAGCAGATCCCCTGGGTGGAAGTGCCAGCCACCTGTGTGTGAAGTCGCTCTGCCACCTCCGGCACGTCATCGCCGGCTGATTGAAGCATAAAAGCGGGTCAGAAACAGGACGTATCCTTGTTTAAACTCTAAAATAGGTCCATTGATCCGAATATAAGGTGACGAGCGTGTGCAAGGAATCCAATCGCCGGCAAGATGCGAAACGTGAGGTGCAGGACGCGCGTGTCTCTGCGTTTTTTCCCTTCGCTCGGGTGAAAAACCACGCGATTGGCGCGTGGTTTTTCTGCTTGGAGGGGACTCGATCTCTGGGTTTGTTTCGCCCCCGTTGGTCGAGACCGGGGCAATCAACCCGAGGGATGGGTGCGACGCCGAGCGAGAAGGAGAAGTGGCGAGCGCCCGCTATGCGTGTTGCTCGTGCGCGCGAGAGAGACACGCAGCGGTGGAGCCAACACGCCGCCGCGCGAGGCAGCATGGCGGAGTCATCATCACACTGCTGTTTGGACCGTGGTGTTGTGAGTGATATTTGGATGGGGAAGTGCCATTGATGAAGCCCCCGCGGCAACCAGCGCCTGCGTCATGCTGTGGCTGCGCCGTCAAGTGCCCGCGAGGCTGCTGTTTGGGTAGTGCTGGCACCAGTATGCTTGGGTTTCTGGCCAGCATTTTCTGGCCATCCACTTTGGCCTGCGCTGGAGAAGCCGCCACCAAGTCACGTTCCTGAACGCGGCCTGCGCAAGCACGACCGAGCTCTCATTTTTCGCCGAGGACAGCTGGAAGGTCTTGCCACACTTGTGCCTGAAGTCGGCTCGGTCTCCACGCCCCGGAGGAGATCGCCCACAGGTATGACTCGACACTGGCGCCTCGCGGCTAGGATTCGAGAAGCAGTTTCGATGCCATCATGTACGAGTTCGCTGAGTTGAGCGCGGCAGAGATTATGGCCATCGACTTTTAAAGCGACTCGAGCGACATCGTGGCGGCGACGGCTTCGTGCTCGCTTCCATTGGGTCACGGCGCAGGGAGCAGGAAGCTAGGAGTGTTCGCGTGACTTGAGCGACATTATGCTGAATGATCGTGCACTGCGCATTCACTGTCTCGAGTGTCAAAAGCAAATATATTGGAGGGTTACGCTACCAAAAGTTCGCAAAAACTGGTCGAGATCTTGGACGTGGAAAATCGCACTCGATCTGGGACAAAAGGCACCACCAGGCTGACTTGATCGTCACGGACTTGCGTGGGATTGATTTGGATCGGACTGAGAGGCGCCATCGCCCACTACAACAACCAGTCGAGCGCTCGTTCCGGGCTACGTGAGCCGAGCACCTCGAGCGTAGCACCTACTCGTCACAGCTGGACTCCGACGTGACCGCCTGTGCCGAGTCTTCCAGCAGCATACGCGTCAACTGCACCGACAGTTGCGTGGCGTCATCACCACCGGCGCCCTCCACGAGATTTGCGACGGGCATGTGCTCCTGCGAGGACCCTGACGAGCGGATACCAAGGAGACTGGCAACCGCGGCGTGGTGTTCTCGTTCTTTACGGGCCGATCCGGCGCTCGCCGCGCGCAATTCGGCTTGGAGCACGGCGAGCCTCTCGGCCGCCGCCACACGCGCAATCGCGCGCTCGCTGCGCAGGCGCTCCAGCTCGCGCTCGTACCGCGCTTCCTCTTCCTCGCGTACCGCCTCGGTGGCCACGCGTTCCTGCCGCAGCACCATCATGTCCTGTTGGTGGCGGATATCCGCCGCGATGAGGCGGCGAAGCAGCGCGTCCATGTCCTCACTGGACATACCGCGGCTGGCAAGTTCCTGCATTGGCAGACCGTGAGTGGCAGAGGGTTCGTTGGGGCAAGTCTCGTGCTGGAGATGGGGCCGAGTAGAGAGAGGGGGCTTGGGAAGTTGGTGGTGAAATGGCGAATGAATCGAATTCCAGCCATGTGTCCGCCGTCACATCGGCCAGATCTGTCCGATTGTACGGACAAAATGGAGCTCGAAGTTGAAGTTGATGCGTTACTCGTCCAGAATGAGACGACTTCGGACATTTTCTCTCTTCTCGTTCGAAAAAGTTTTTCCGGTTGCCCGTAACTTGATCAAATTGGCGAACCCGCCTCCGGCGCGTATAGCGGCTGGGGTACCCAGCCGTCTACCATACGTATACGCTACCAGCTCCGTTATTGCGTATCAAAGTGTTCAAGTGTATAGTATTACGTATAGTTACTTGAACACGGCGGAGTGCATTACGGATTGTTCATTTATTGGTGCAGCACATGGGCCATAGAGATCTGACGTGGTATGTTTGTACTGAGTACTCGGCCACCAGCGCTGCAGTCGTACCATAGGAAAGCAAAGAAAAGCATGATGTAATGTTTGTTGTTTCAACACGGAGTCACGAAGGAGAGGGAGTGGTGCGCTGTTGAAGAGGGTCTGTCGTGGTGTCAGCGGACGCACGGACAAACTCCGATAGCGTAGTGCTGGCCATATGCTTGAGGCGATTGTCCTCGAGAATGACGGCAGCGTCCGGCCGAAAGAACACGTAGTCATCTGGTAGAGGTGTGGGCCCGATCCAATGCAACCCACGCCGAGTACGAAGCCTGGAGAGCGCAACGTACAGTGCGTGGGTGTCGACGCGCCTCACGTGTGGTGGTCGCAAGCTCGTAATTGCGACAGCGTCGAGCGTTTCCCC
>JAADVT010000764.1:0-15769 GCA_023335895.1 Pythium rishiriense
CATGTTGAGGTACTGTTGGAGCACGGGGTACACCGTGGCTGGGAGTGTGCCATAGACCATGCCGACGCCGACGTACTGGATGAGCACGCCGATGTAGTCCTTGCTCCAGATATCAGGGCGACCGCCGGCACGGAGAGCACCTCCTTCGATGTCACCGATGGGGGTCTTGGCATCGATGTAGTCGCCGCCTTCGGCCTTGGCCTTGGTGGTCGAGGACACGTACGAGACGCGCTCCACGAGGTCCTGTGTAGCTGGCGCGACCATGGTGGCTTGGTTCGCTTGAGCTCTTGAGCGGGTCTTGTGCGCTTGACCGCAGAAAGGAGAATGAGCAGAATGGAGAAGCACCTCGCCACGTCCGTGACCCACGGAGAAGGCGAGAGTCCAACCAAGTGACCGAGGGCCGTGCAAAGGGGGCGCTGTGCTGTCAGCGAACGAGCGCCAGACTGACAGCGCGTCAAGGTCCGAGACACGGGTGACATACAGATCCGATCAGCCAATGCACAAACACTGATGGTGTGAAGTCGGAGGATTGTTCCCGGCTCCCCCACGCTAAGGCCTCATCCCCCCGATTGTGGATGAAAGGGAGAGGTCCGAGTCGTTCCCATGCCCGCGAATCCCGCACGTGGCCTCGAACGTTGAACCAAACTTGCCAGGCGCTGGTGGAAAAGCCACGGTCTCCGTTCCCGCGTCCGATGAGACACGTTCAACTGACCTGGAGGAAAACACACGCGGCGGGCCCATCTCGTTTCCTGGAGACTATCAAATATGAGCAGTACATGCGTTTATACAGCACGCAACGTTGGTGGAATCACCACAAACAGAATACCTTTACATATTCAGGAAAGCAGGTTCATTACTATTCAACAGGTATAGACGAGGTCGGCGCGTAATTAATTTTCAGGCACCGCACACTCACCAACTGTGGGAGACGCAATGATTAAGAAGATCAGACACACCTGGCACTATTAGCCATCGCGGCCGGAAAATCCCAGCACCCAGTGCCATGACCCGCTTTATTCATTACTAAGACGGAAGTGCCAGTTCTTTGGCACCAAAACGGCATGAGGTGCTTTTGAAGTTCCTGCTCCTCGTCGTTCTCGCAGGCGTGGAAAGCTTGTTGGACTCAGTGCTCTTCTGGGACTGGGACTGATGTGTGAGCTGAGGCCACGAAGGGTGTCCCGCGTGTTGCCGTAAGAAAGCAAACCGTGTAGGCCCAACATAAATGCCAATCTTCCCAACAACTTTCAAACTGGTCGTCGGGTCGCGACGAATGAAGACAGGCTTGTGCAACTGAGTCGAAACTAAAAAAGCGATGATCTCTAATTGCTGTGTACTGTATATACACTGTGAGTGGTTCCTATTTTGTAGGAGGGCCACGATCAGCCGTGCCGATCCTCAAATCAAGGGAATGCCCTTTCGATGGACGGCTCGATGGCATTAATAATCTGAATCGCCCTTTGGTCTCCTGGAACTTCTCTGCGCTTAGCAGTCAAAACTTCATTCCCATTGGCCCTCCTTCTTCGTATGTATGCCAATGGAGTACGTCACTCTAGAAGACGCATCGAGCATTCCAGCTCACGAGACATTTGTGGACTTTTCTGAAGAGACGACGCTGTACTGTACGCCCCACCCGAGCAGCCAGCCCGACGCTTCAGCTCTATGAAGCAGATAGTCGGGGGCCTACCTCGAAGCCAACGCGCCAAATGATGACATGGCCGCGTTGTCCCTATGTGGTCACGCCATCTGCACCTCGCCCGGGAGAACCAGACGTCCCCGGTCACGCGAATGCACTTCGTCTGCTGCTCGCATCGGTCCAACGCATCGGCGAGGCTTCCTCCCCGTCCGGACCTCGTTCTCCGTCCCGTAGCACACCTTTTCGCTGTGGTGATCGGACGGATTGTCTGTGAGCATGTAGCCATTAGCCATAGCCAATCACAAAAGTAACCCGTTGACTCAGTTCTGACTGAAGGTATCAGATATGATGCATCGTCCAAGAGAGGGGTGGTGGAGGGGACCACCTCTTCCCCTCCGTTATCGGATACCGTCCGTCGTGTCGAACGTGACCGAAGCGCTCCAGTCGCACTGGGGGACAACCATGGCGCCGACGCCCGTGCTGGTGGTGCTGCTGCGCACGCAGGACGACGCGACGAGCCAGATCGCGACGTACCTCACGCTTGTCGATCTCTTCCACGCGGTCCAGAGCTGCCGCGCGGCCGCGCGATCGGCGCTGCGCCGCGCCGTCCACCGCACCACGCGGCTGGTCGTGCCGCCGGACGTGGAGCGCGCACACGCGCTGATCGCCAACATGGACTCCACGGCACGGGCCAGTGTGGGCCGTGTCGAGGCCGCCGATATGCACACCGCGGCGCTGCTCCAGGGCGAGCTCTCGGGCGTGCAGTCGCTGCGGCTGCGCCACCACACCTACTTGCTGCGCCACGAGCCGTGGCTCGACCTCGCGGGGCTGCGCGCGTTCCCGCAGCTCGTCGCGCTCGACTTTTCGCGGCTCGCCGAGCTCGACGATCTCACCGGGCTCGAGGCGCTCTCGGGCTCGCTGCAGCGGCTCGACCTGTCGCACACGGCCGTCGGCGACCTCACGCCGCTCTACATGTGTACGCAGATGCGCGAGCTCAACCTGGACAGCACGCCCGTGGGCAGCATCGCGCCGCTGACCATGATGGAGAAGCTCCACTCGCTCAACATTAGCTACACGCGCCAGCTCGAGGACCTCAAGCCGCTCAAGGCGCTCGCGCGGCTCAAGAAACTCGTGCTCAACCGCAAGTCGATCGTGCGGCTCCACACGCTTCTGCACATCGCCGACAAGCTCGAGTACGTCGAGATCACCGACTCGAACGTCCAGTCGATCCGTATTGCCGACCGCGAGGAGTTTGTGAGCGCGCTGGTCAACGTCGAGCACCTCGACTTGTCCTGGTCGCGGTTCTTGACGCGACTCGACGCACTTGCGCCACTCAAGAAGCTGCGTGTGCTCAACCTGTCGGGCGAAAAGTACGCGGACCTGTCGCCGTTGGCCGCGGTCTCTAGTATCGAAGAACTGTACATCAAGCAAGACGTGGACGTCGATTTCTCGGTCGTCGGCTCGCTCACCAAGCTGCGCAAGCTGTTTGTCTACGGGCTGCGTCCCCACACGCGCTCGGTCGCGTTCCTCGGCGATTTGCCCGACCTACAAGTGCTGGACGTGTCGTCCCTCTTCCGGCTTGGTATGCCGGCGCTCCCCAAGCTCCAGTCGCTCGGCGTGTCGGTGCTGTCGTACTCCGAATACTTCAAGTACCCACAGGCGCCGCAGCTCACGCAGCTGCGCGTGTCCACGCGCGTGGACGTCAACCAGTTTCTCGCTCGCTTTGCCAACTTGCGCCACCTGTACCTCGAAGACGTCGACAGCGTCGGGCTCCACTCGCTCGCGCAGTTCACGCAGCTCGAGTCGCTCGAGATTGGCCGCGCGGGCACGCAGAGCAGCCCGCAGCCAGAGGACCACTCGTTCCTGCGCCCGCTCAAGCAGCTCCGGATACTGCGCGTGCGCTGGACCACGCTCTCGGATCTCTTCGTGCTCACGGGCATGAAGCAGCTCGAGGAGCTCGTGCTCGACGGCACGGCCGTGCGCAACGTGTGGCACCTCACGGCGCTCGACGAGCTCCGCGTGCTGAGCGTCGCCGACACCAAAGTGCGCACCGTCGCCGACCTACTCACGCTGAAAAAGCTCCGCAAGGTCACGTTACCCAAGAACGCGAGCTGTGCGCCGCTGCTCGACGCGTTCCACAGCGGCACGGCGCTCGAGCAGCTCAAAGAGGTGTGCCACCCGGCGCAGAACTGCCTCTGGGGCCAGCACCGCCATGCCGCGTAGGAAACAACCCTCTGAGACGAGTCGATTCGTACAGAATAGTAATTCAATGGATAGATACCGTAGGTTCTCGCAAATACGACGGTCTCCGCATCTTCGCCTTCCTCGTCCCAGATTGCAGATCTTCAAGGGCCCCAAGTTCCAGGCCCGCGGAGAACCGCAAAGGCGGCGGTGGACGAATACTTCCAAACGCTCGGAGGATCCCACAGAGACAATGGCCACGAAAGAGACTGTGGGGCGCGGGCGAGGACGTGGCGGCCGAGTGCCAGCGTCGACACGCGGACGGTCTCACCTAAGGGGCCCACGCCACGTTGGACGAGACTTGGGATGCCATCAGGAGCTCTCGACCTTGGAGCGCACGGCGCACAAATTCTGCCACGGCTTGTACGGCCGTATGCGGCGCGAGCTGGTCCATGGCGCAGGCGCGGAGCTGTCGTCGGTCGCGGACGTGGGGGTGCTGGAGTGGCTCGTGGTGACGATGCACGACGATCACGACCCGCCGCAGCGCGACGAGAATGCCACCTGGCGACACATACGGGAGAAACTCGAGGCTGTGAGCGTGCTCAGTGTGCTCGCGTGTACAACGAGCTACGCGTGGCGCCGGAACGAGCCGTTTTGGCGAAGGTTCACGCAGTCTCAGCACGACCGGCCACCACTGCAACGAGACAACCGAGGTCTACGCCACTTAGAACCCCGAGACGTGGGTAGCTCCATTCGACCGGCGCCACGGGATGACGTTGACCTCCCGCGCTTTTTACTCGACTTTTCGTTCGTGGAAATCACGTCCGACGTCGTCACGCTTTTGCGGCATACACTTTGGGGCAGCGAGAAGTCAATGCGACTGAGCTTCAAGCACGCGATGGAGACGCTCGCGATGATTCCTCCGCGAAGCCCACGCGCAGCGAACATACCAATCGCGCTTCGGTTCGCTCGCTCCCAACTGCGTGGAAACGAGATCGTGAGGAAAGTTTGCGAACTCGTTCAGGCGGTGAATCGGGCACGACGTGACCGATATCGTGAACTGGGCAAAGCCACAAGCAGAGCATTCTACTACGAGATTGTCGAGCTTGACTTCAGCAGCGTTCGGCTCAGTGCCAGTGATTTGATACATCTTAGACGCCTTCATCCAGCACCCCAGTTGGGTCGGCTCCGTTTGGTGCTCGACAACGTGATCGGCGGAACGCCAAGTGATATCATAGCCTTCGGTAGCATCTTGTCAAGCTGGTTCAACCCGAGATTGTCCACGGAGCTTGATCCAGAGCCTGAGCCCGAGAATTTGACTTCTACTCCCCCCAACCCCTCCCTGGTTGCGGCGACTGCCGTCTCTTTTAACGCCAGCGCATTCTCGTTATACCATGTCGCATCGCTCTTCTCCGCGCTTTCGGCCGGTGGGAATGGTGGAACAAGCCAACTCTCGCTGCGGGGTGCTCTCCAACTCTGTGATACTCGCTTTGCGTGGGCGTGGATATCCTATGGCGTGCTTCGTGAGAGAAGTTCTAGCAAGCTCGAGTCGTTAGACCTCTCGAGGAACGCTTTACGACTCGAGGACGCCGAAATCGTCAGCCAGATAATCAACGCAAGCGATGAATCGACAGGCGCACAGCTCCTCTATCATCTATTTACGAGAAATTCGTCCAACTTTGCTAATCCATCGCCCAAGAAGACGATGCAGAAGCGAAAGGGTCGTAAACGTCGAGATGATAACGTAGACGCCAAAGAAACGAAGGACAAGATCCCACTTCAACCGTGGGCCCATCTCCGTGCCGGAACTAGGCTGACACTACTGATGCCTGACAAGACCGTGAATCTCAATCTCACGTCAAGCATCGATGTACGTGTTGTTGGAGCGGTATCGACTGTGGAAGCCGTCGTTCTCGTGCCCGGATACGGCTTTCTTGTGGTGAATTTAGCTGATGCGACTCCCGCTGAAGACATCAAGGCGCCTCGACCCACCGACCATCACCTACACGAGCTCAAACTCAATTCCATGGCCATCCCGGTCGAGACCGTGCATCCGAATGCCGTTATTGAGGCTCTCTTTTCGTGTCTATCACTCGGCTCGCTCACAACACTCGAGTTGAACGGCAACCCACTTGCTCAGGGCGCTCTCCGGTCGATCCTCGCGGCGTGCCCCGCACTCACTTCGCTCAGCGTGGAGGACTGCGAGCTCCAGTCGATAAGCGCGATCGTCGAAGCGTACGCTCGTGGTACATGCCACCTCGAGTCGCTCAACCTCACGGAAAACCACCTCGGCGACCGCGACATCGTCGAGCTATGTCGACTCATCACGCACCAGGACTCCCCCGCGTCCCATCTTCGCGTGCTGATCCTCCATTTGAACCCCATCACGACTCGCGCTCTCCATGCGCTGAGCACTGCGATCCGCCAGAGCCCGCGCGCGCTCATGCACCTCGTGCTCGATAAAGACCAGGACCCGGACGCCCAGTTTCGACCCGTGTTTTATCCGCTCGACGGCCAGTTCCTCGGCCCTACACCACTCTCCGTCGCGCACCAACGCGAGTTTTGCGCCGCACTCGCCCGGTGCCTGGGCACGACCGCGCTCGAGCCGTCCCTCCTCTCGCGGATTCTCGCGTACGCTGCGTCCGACGTACCCCGCCGCATCGAGTGGCGATAAAAAAGAAAAAAAAAAAAAGGTAGCCATTTCCCCCCCTTTCAAACTCTGTACCTGCGACATGTGTCCACACGTCACAGCCCACGAATCCGCCGCGATTGGTCCATTTTCGTCGGGGCTTGTTCTAACCCTGTCGCAATCAGTTCGTAACACGTCCTTCCGTTATGCACGGTCCATTCGCTCTGTCCGCGCGGTGGATTGGCTGAAATTGGTATCCACGTCGTCTCTCCTGTGGGATTGGTCATCCCGCCCACGGTCCATAACTGGCTCAAACCGGCCCTATCGCAGTCGTGAAAAATCCCCCCCTCCCGTCCCCTTCGCTCCCCCTGTTATAATAATCCAAGAAAGACCACCATGGGCCGACCGCGCGGCGTGATCTGGCAGGAGTTTGAGGAGACCGAGAACGACGCCGAGACGGGCAAGGAGCGCGTCAAGTGCAAGCACTGCGAGCGCGTCGTGTCCAAGCGCGCGCACCGGCTCCAGCAGCACCTCGTGGGCTGCAAGGCCTACGCGCGGGCCGTCGAGCTCAAGCTCACGACCGACGAGGCGCTCCACGCCATCACGCGGCCCGCGGGGCTCCACGTGCACCACAACGGCGCGGCCGTGCTGGGCGGCAGCGCGGCCGCGACTGCGCTGCTCGGCGGCGGGCTCCTGGCCCACGGGCTCGCGATGGACCCGGCCGCCGGGCTCGGGCTCGGCGGCGGCGAAGGCTCGGCCGGGCGGCGCCACCTCGAGCCCACGACGGCCGGGCGCCAGCTCGAGGCCCAGCAAGTGTACGAGAGCGTCAAGGAGTACTACGGCCACCGACTCCAGCGCGCGGCCGACTCGCTGCTCGTGGGCCGCGGCAAGCCCGCGGCCGCGCAGCACCCGTTCATCGAGCAGATCCTGGCCAAGGTGCCCGAGGAGGTCGCGTCGCGGTACTTTGGCGTGGGCAACCCGCTGCCGCTGGGCATTGAAGGCATGCGCGTGCTGGATCTCGGCTGCGGTAGCGGCCGCGACGCGTACGTGGCGTCGGCGCTCGTCGG
The DNA here is from genome assembly GCA_023335895.1 of Pythium rishiriense. NCBI lineage: Eukaryota > Oomycota > Peronosporomycetes > Pythiales > Pythiaceae > Pythium > Pythium rishiriense. Next base: position 7,511 of record JAADVT010000764.1, read on the forward strand.
CGCGCGGGGCTATGTGCTGGGCATTGACCTCACGCCCGAGCAGATCCAGGTCGCGGAGCGCAACATTGACGAGTTCACGACGCCGCTCGGGTACCGCCAGCCCAACCTGCGCTTCATCGAAGGGCACATCGAGTACCTCGACAAGGCCGGCATCGCCGGCCGCAGCATCGATCTCGTGATATCGAACGCCGTGCTCAACCTCTCGCCCAACAAGGAACTCGTGCTCAAGGAAGTGCTCCGCGTGTTGCGCCCCGGCGGCGAGTTCCAGTTCTCGGACGTGTTTGCGACGCGCCGCCTGCCCGAGTCGGTGCGCAAGCACGACGTGCTCCACAGCGAGTGTATTGGCGGAGCGCTGTACATTGAGGACTTTAAGCGCATCTGTCGGCAGATCGGCTTTGGCGAGCCCCGCGAAGTCGCGCGCACGCCGCTCGAGGTAAAGAACACGGGATACGCCGAGATGGTCGGGCTTGCCAAGTTCTACAGCATCACGTACCGGTGCTTCAAGGTCCCGCACCTCGAGAGCGGCTACCAGGAGGAAGACTATGGCCACGTCGCGACGTACCTGGGCACGATCCCGGGGCTCCCGCACGGGTACCATCTCGACGGCACCCACTTTTTCGAGAGCCTGCGTCCCGTCCGCGTGGGCGGCAACACCGCGGCCGTGCTCAAGCACTCGTGGCTCAAAAAGTACTTTAACGTCCACGGCGACTGGAGCGTCCACTTCGGCCGCTTTGACGAGCGGCCAGTGGCGACCGCCGGAACCCAGCTCAGCGGCAGCCTCTCCAGCGAGCAGGCGTTCCGCTCAAATAGCGTGATGCAGGACCAGGCGATGCACCAACACCAGCCACCTCAGCACCAACCGACTGAACTCAACGGCGCCGACGCCGCGATGTTTTGAACGGCCTGGCTCCACTGCGTTTGATGCACAAGAGCGAGCGAAACGTGGCCAAGCACCCACCACACAGTCCAAGCCATGTGGTGTGTGGTTTATATTATGCAGTCGTAGGGAGGAAGGAAGGCAGCTAGGTACGAGTAGGTAGCACGTGGCAATGGATATGGTAGGATTGCGAACCGTGTGGGCTCTCTCCAAGTCTACGCAAGCGGGTTGGTATCCACGAGCGTCTCATCGTCGCCAAACTTTTCCGAGAACTCGTGGAAACCGCCACGCAGCACCTTGACATCGGGCTTGGCGTCGTTCTCCGCGAGCTTGCGCTCCAGTCTTTCCAGGAATCGGAAGGCCGCGCTAGGTCCGCGCTGCTGGCTGTGCTGGCAGTGGAACACGACCTCTTGCTCGTCTTTGATCTTCTCGATCAGTGCGTCAACCGTGGCGTCATCGTCAAAGTCGGCCTTCGGAACGTTCACGGCACCTCGGATGAAGCCGCCGGTCGTGCCGGTTTCTCGCACGTCCACAATGACCGGGCGATGGACGGCGTTGCGCAACACGTCAGCGAGATCCGACGGCTCAATGCGAGGGATCTGGGGATACAGCAGCGCCTCGTCCTCGCCATGGTGCTGCTGCCGGGGTTCGCTATTGCCTGGCATCTTGTGGCTGGGACTGGCTAGGAAACAGACCTGTTGTGAATAGTGCCGATCGAAGAATGAGAGAAGTTCCCTCAATCTTCTCTCAGCGATCGGAAGGGATGGAGCGAGCTCCTTTGTGGTGCTCTCTCCATCCCACGGCGGTCTTGAGTCAAGACCACCGTGATGCCGGATAGGGCCCATCCAATGGGATTGCACGCTGTGGTCGTGTCAGATTAATTGAGACCAGCATTCCAGCGGGCGCCTTGTTCGTCAGTATCATCATTCCAAGCGAGAGAAGCGGAATGGGACCTTTGCCGGCGCCTCGAATGGAGGGAGAGGGATTATCGCACCCCCATGTCTGCCCTTCTCCCTCCGTTCATGTACCTATTGTGCACGGGATCTTCGTCGCGCCATGGCGGAGTCAACGTTTCGCGTTCCAACCGTCGTTGGCTTTGATTTTTTTTTTTAGCGCTTTCCTTCCGATTTGAGGATCAGAACCTAAAGTCTTCGAGTCTCGCGCTCCGATCGACGTAATCGACATCACACGGACTGGAACTGCATGGCTGCTCCGGATGGCACGACACAACCGTGGAGCGCGGTGGCATTTTCCGAAGGACTCTCTCTCTCTCTCTCTGCCCAGAACCCCGAGTCCTCAACGCAGTGACATGTCATTACAGAACGGAGACCTTCCTCGCCATGCGCCCCTGCGGCTTTGAGGTGCTTCTCACACACGGTGGCGACGCGCTCGACGGCGTCAGCGCGCTGCTCGCGTGGCGCGAGGTCCGCGAGGTCTCGCTCAGTTGCCGCGCCGCGTTCGCGTCTCGGCTGCGCTGGCACTTTCTACGGCGCGCGCGCGTCGTGGTGCCACCGAGCAGTGCCACGTCGGACACGCTCCTCCGTGGCGGTGCCACGACGTTTCGCGTTGCAGGCCATGGCCATGCCGTGCGGTGCCTCACGGTCGCGCACACGGCGTGTCTCGAGCCCTCCAGGACGGCATCGTGTGCGTGGCTCGCGGGCGTCGAGCAGCTCACAGTCGATCCACATCGGTTTGTGCTGCCGCCGAGTCTCGCGACCGCCACGATCGACGTTGCGCTTGTTGCGGCCACAATCCCCCATCTCCGAGAGCTGAGCTTGGCGTCGCTCACGCAGTTGGCGGACGTGTCGCCGCTCGCGCGACTCGACCGGCTGCGCCATCTCGACCTCTCGGGCACGGCGGTCATGGACCTCGCGCCTCTGGCAAGTCTCGAGCAGCTCGAGTATCTCGACATCTCGTCAACCAGAGTGGCCACACTCGCGCCGCTGGAGAAGCTCGGGGGATTACAGAACCTTGTGCTGGACCTGGCTGGCACGTCGTGTCAACTGGCGCCGCTCGCGACGTGGTCGAACATTCCGTGGCTGAGAATCAAAAAGGTGCGGTGCAAAGGCAGCCTCGACGCTCTCGAGAAGGATCTGTTGGCGATCGCGCCGCGTATCGTCGAGTTCGCATCTCGGGGCTTTGCGTTCCAGTGGCGCTCGGCGGATAACGGATACGAAGGACGAAGTGAACTGCTATCGAGCATGAGGAATGTGGAGAGCCTGACGATTGCGGGGGCCTTACTCGTGTACAGGCTTGATATGCTCCAATCGCTCGAAAGGCTTCGCGTCCTCGACGTATCGACGCTTCGCTCCAGCGACATCTCCGCGCTAAGTGTGCTACAGACGCTGGAAGAGGTCTCTCTGACCTCTGACAAATGCATCGATCTCACACCCTTGGCGTTGTTGCCTCGGCTACGGTCACTTTATTGCCATGGAGGTGATCCAGACTCGATGGTTGAAGAAGCGCATCCCCACAAGATCCAGTTGAGTCATTTGAAGCTCCTCGATGCATCGAACCACTATCTCCCGCGTCTACACGGGCTGGACCAGCTCGAGGAGCTCAGCGTCTACATGTGGAGCGGAGACTCGCTATTGTTACCTCAAGGTTGTGCCCGATCGCTGTCAAAACTACGCCTGAATGGGGACGTGGACCTCCGTGAGATTCACCATCGATTTCCTCAGCTTGTCGCGCTGGAGTTACAGCAGTGCGTTAGCTTTAACCCGCAAGATCTCGTGCTCTTTGACAGTCTGGAATCGCTAACGCTCCTGGACCCACGTACGAGCGCTGTACTTCCTCGCATGCCGATGCCCCAGCTACGGAGACTGTGTATACGAGGTGCCGACATGAAACGCATTAGCTACAGCATGGTCTCGTCCATCCCAAACATACACGAACTGGACTTGGAGAAAACCGCAGTGGATGACATCTCGGCGATCGAGGTACTCCAGAGGCTCGAGCTAGTCAACCTCAAAGACACGCCTGTTCGCGATGTGACGCCATTACTTATGATACCAAGCCTGGTCACAGCTATTTTGCCCAAAAGCGCTCAGTGTATGCCACTTGTGGCCGCGTATCATGAGGCAACGACCGTCATGGCGCTCCGCGAAGTGCTCCACCCGACGAAGAATTGTTTGTGGGGGCCACATCATCGCCAGAGACCAAGAAAAGCCGCAGAACGAGTACAGGTTACGGCAGAATCCACGAGTACCACGGAAGGGTCCGAGCTCACGGAAAGGATCGGTCGCTGTTCCGTTGTCTAGGCATTTTGGGTAAGATTTCGGCCACATTTCGAGAATACTGTATCTTCAATCAATTGTGGAGAGTTGAGGTGTGACTTGACTCGCTGCACTTGGTCACCGCGTCAGTCCATTATCTACGCTGTCAGTTTGAATACAACAACACGTTTGGCACAGTGATCTGACATCTTCTAGATGACCTTGGACCGCCTCTCTCTGCTCAGTGCAACGAAGAAAACGACCAGCAAGCCCTGCACGCGATAATTCGAAAAGATTAGACGGTCTATCTAACTGTACTGAACAGCATTTTGAGACTCGACTCGGACAGACAAAGCCACCGCCTTTGTGAACAAGACAAGCATTCTAGCACATTCGTATATTTAATTGAGACCGTTTGGCGGTGACGTGCCATCACAAAGAAGCCGAAGCTGAGTGCAGGATGCTCAGGCTTTGGTCATCATGTTCTCGTCGATCTCGCGTGAAGTGGCTTGCGCAGCCTCTTCCAAGAATGTCCAGAGGGATATACAGTCGTGAGAGCCATGGTGTCAGCCGAGCACCAATTTTTGAGCGAACCAACTGCATCAGTCTGCATAGCCCAGCCGTACTTGAAGTTGTTAGAGGTCCAGGTGTACGTGCCTGTCTATGTGAGCAGTGACTTCCAGACACAAGAAGTCCCCAGTGTTATCGCTGCCCATCGTCGTTCCTCTTTGGGTGACTCAAGTAGAAGATAAAACGAGGAGAGGATTTGGAAAGACGGAGCTCTTCCCATCGTTTAGAATAAAAGCAATAGTGAACGGAAGGACTGTAGACGATGGACTGACCGGGAGTGAAAATCGCGTCTTTGAAAGAACATACGCGTCGTTTGCAGGACCTTGTGAAACTGTTGTCGCCGAATTATTGCGAAAACCAAGGGGAAAGAGACGGAGTGGTCGCTCACGAAGAAGACATTCCTAAATTATCCTATACAGTAGTGGAGATACACGGTGTGCTGTCCGTGAGTGGGGTGCATCCATGACTCAGCCTCGTGTAAAATCCTCATCAGCTTGCGGTATTTACCCGCGACCGGGGGGTCATCGAGGTCATTGTCCAGAGTAGCTCCAACAGATACCGTCGCAGCCATTTTATCCTACCTTTCCATACTACATAGATTGAAGATTTAATTTCTGTGGCCGTCACCAGTCAATGACTGTAGCAAGCCGCCTCACAAAACAAAAGATTAGTCTGCAATTTATCCACTTGTAGATTAACAGCGAAAAAAGGAATCCCTGGACTGAGTCCATTGGACTCGTCTTCTCTCCGTGGGAGGTAGGGATTCCGCGATTACGGTTCCACGGTTCCGCGTACCGTATGCTTCATCAGAAGCGCGAGGAATTCGCTCCCGGGAAATGCTGTTCTCGATGTCTTCGAAGGGCGAGGGAATTGAAAGCTCACAAATCAGAATTCGACATGGAAAGAAGAGTCCCGTTTCTGTTCAACCCAGAGTGAATGTTCCTTTACGCGAATCGATTAAAATCGCCTGACAGCTCAGGTCACTGGAGCATCCCAAAAAACTCACAGCCTGCACGCAAACGACTGAGTATTCCACTGCAGCAATCCGTGTCGACGATTTCAATCCCTTTTTCTGATATCAAGTCTCCGCTCTTGAATTCTTGAGGTTCAACGAACGGCGGCAACCACAAAGACCGTGAGTGAGGAGACCCGGCCAAGGGTTTGAGAGTTCGCTTGTCCTCGATAAATCTCTATTTGAACAAGACCGGAGGCCACCTTCTGGAGCCAGTTTGGGGTCAACCTCTGCCGAAGTGCGCGGCGCATCACCCATCTTTAGCTTTCCCACAAGTCTCTTCGCTCCTCCTTTTATCCACAATGGCGGGATGAGCTTTCGTCAGAGCGTCCTGTCCAGAACCACCGGAGTAACGGGCACATCACTGCGCTTGTCTCCGACACAATCTCCTTAGGGGGCCGTGAGACTCTCAACGATAGACTCTCTGATGGGTATGCATATAGGCTCAACTACTGCCGAGCCCCTAAGAGAAGCTATCCTGACCAGCATCGATCGGCTACACGGGCTTTGGGTTCTTCCGCTCGAGTCTCATTCTCCATTCTGCGACCAAGAGCTCAAGCACCAGCGAGTCCAAGTCCAAGTCAAAGAGAAGCGATGACGGCACCAGCCACACACGACCTCGTCGAGCGCGTCTCGTACGTGTCCTCGACCACCAAGGCCAAGCCCGACGGCGACTACGTCGATGCCAAAACACCCGTCGATGACATCGAAGGTGGTGCTCTCCGTGCCGGCGGTCGCCCGGACATTTGGAGCAAGGACTACATCGGCGTGATCATCCAGTACGTCGGTGTCGGCATGGTCTACGGCACGCTCCCAGCCACGGTGTACCCCGTGCTCCAGCAGTACCTCAACATGGAAGGCACCCAGATCGTCTCGGCCAATGTGTTGCTCACCATGCCGTGGTCATTCAAGGTCGTCTACGGCATCCTCACGGATTGCTTCCCGATCTTCGGCTACCGTCGTCGTCCATTCATGATCATCGGTTGGTCCGTGTGTTTCCTCATGCTTCTCATCATGGCGTGCTCCAAGATCGGTCAGCCGTACTACATCAAGCGTGAGCTCCACGACAAGAAGCCGTCGCTGTACACCGAGGAGGACAAGACGTTCATCAACTACGACGCGCCTGACACCGGTGGCAAGCTCATCGTGCTCATGATGCTGGCCGCTGTGGGTTACGTTGGTGCCGACGTCGCTGCCGACGGTGTGGTCGTGGAGCTGGCGCAGCGCGAGCCGGAGGCCGTCCGTGGTACCACGCAGACGACCATCTACCTCGTACGCACGATCTTCATGACGATCTCGGTGCTCATCGTTGGCTTCCTGTTCAACGGCGAGGACTACGGTGGCGACTTTGGCTTCTCGCTGACATTCCCTCAGCTCATGCTGATCCTCACAATCTCCATCGCGCCGGTCATCCCATGCACGTGGTTCTACATCAAGGAGGACAAGCACCCGGGAGTCAACTTCAAGAACTACATCTCGGAGTTCTGGGAGCTGCTTCAGTCGCGCGCCATGTACCAGGTCATCGCGTACAAGTTTTTCTCGGGTATTTTTGAGAAGCTTTCGATCACGGCCGGCTCGCCAATGGCGTCCTACTGGGCTGGTGTCACTCCCATCAACGACACCATCGCCTCGGTGCTCAGCAACTCGGTGTTTGCGCTCACGCTTTGGGGCACGATGAAGTGGGGTCTCCAGTGGAACTGGCGGTGGATGCAGGCGATCACGCTCTTTTGCGTGGTTGCGATCGACTCGGTGGCGACGATGCTCACGACGTGGAATGTCGTGCGCAGCCAGTGGTTTTGGCTCGGCCCGCCGATCGTTGAGCAGCTCCCGGGTGGTGTCGGTTGGATCATCGCCACCTACGTCGTCGTGGAACTCGCTGGCGAGGGCAACGAAGGGGCCGTCTACGGTTTGCTGACGACAGTCTCGAACCTGTCGGGCACGTTCGCGAGCACGATCACCAAGAACGTCAATGCCGGTTTCAAGGTGACCTCGGACGACATTGCCGAGGACACGGACGAAGTTCGCCGCCACGTGACATACACGCTGCTGATCATGTACATCGCCAACCTCTCGAGTCTCGTCTTCCTCCCGATGCTCCCTCCGCAAAAGAAGCAGACCCAGGAGCTCAAGGCCAAGGGCGGCAAGAACAAGATCATTGGTGCCTTTACGGTGTTTTACCTCACGTTTGCGCTGTGCTGGTCCGTCATGGTCAATATCATGTCGATCTACCCGAGCACCAAGTGCCTCAAGATCGTCGGCGGCAAGGGCTGCAAGAAGACCGCCAAGTAGGATGTGTTTATGGGTCGTTTAGATCTCGTATGCATTCGAGCACACGTGATCTCGGCCTCGACCTGCATGTGTTTGGCGTAGTAACGAACATCGATGCATGTGCCTTTGGGCATCAACAATGCTGTTTTCAGTGACCTCTGCTTGTTCCTGTGAATGTCTGTGGGTGGGCCACTCACGATTACACCCCCTGAAGAGGAGACCCCGTCCGACGTCGCCGTCTGGCCCCACAATCGCCGTCCAGGCTTTGCATGACACTTGTAGATGATACCCTTGATGGCCTTGGGGGGGGGGGGGGG
>JAADVT010000765.1:0-15753 GCA_023335895.1 Pythium rishiriense
CCAAGGCGGCCAGCGCTTCCTGCGCCATCTCACGGAGGAGCAGCCGGCAATGAACAGCGCTCTGTACCCCGATGAGGCGTTTGAGGACCGTTACGACCGCCGTGACTACCGCCGCTACGACCGCCGTGACGACCGCCGTGACTACCGTCGCTATGACCGCCGTGGGGATCGTCGCGACTACCGCCGTGACCGACGCTACGGTGAGGCCGTCGAGGACGGCGCGCTCGAAAGTTTGGACGAGCAAGGACGTGACGATTGGAACTAGGCTGCTGTCTGCTGGCTACCATTTGGGAGTTAGGAAGAAGAACTAGTGAGTGACTGGTTTAGTTCCTGGATGTTTCTCCCCCGTTTTACTTGCATTTGATCCAACAAAAAAGAAAGCTTCATTGGTGAGAGCTTGGGTTTCTTAGCTCATGCGATAGTAGTAAGTAGTAGGCTACCCATCCTCGTTGTGAGACTTCGACTACTTTCGCGACGACGTCTGCCGACATGTCATTTCACATCACTCCCCGGAATATCATGAACCGTAAGGCAGCCGTCATTGATCTGAATGAATCGGCATGGGAACCACGTGCTGAATCCGAGTCGGACGCCGACTTCGTATCCCGGTGGAAGACGTACCCTGGTACTGAAAGGGAGTCACGCACTTGGGTCGATCGTATGCGACTGTCCCGAAGTGACCATTGGTTGTCGCCACCACACACGCAGTTTGTGAGTCGATCCGAGCGCCCAGTCGTTCGTGGGATGGTTCCTTGGACGAAACGTTTCGTCCGTATTGAGCGGGGAAAAACTTTAGTGCGATATCGACCCCGGCTTGATCCGCCAAAAGTTCACGTCATTGTAGGCCTCATCACCCATACTGCGCGTGCGAACGTGGGAAGAGAGTACATCCGACACAAACTCCTCGGTCGTGCTGAGCACTCGTTTCATGTTAACGCGTGGGGAAATGACGGGTGTGGTGACAGAACGCGGGGATGTCGGTAGTGATGTCGAGGAGGACGTGAGCGACGACGACGCGCACCCTTCGATCTCTGCGGCTGAGATGCTGTCTCGCCGAGTCTGGTCGCGTGGCGATGGTGAGCAGATCGGCGGGAACATCTTGTCCAGGAGCCCGAGCAAACTGGAGTACGACTCTTGGTAGTTCATCATGGAGCGGTGGCGAAGCCGGCCATCACCTTCGTCCACGAGAAACACTTTGCCAGGGAATACACCGACTTGGGTGAACACGACGCTGTCAGCGTAAGTCTTCCCAAAGGCCGCGTAAAAGGGGTTTACGTCCTCGGGGAAGAGCGTTCGCAGGCCATTGAGCGCAGCAAACTTGAAATCGCGCGTCACACTCGTCGGATCGTCGGCGTCGGACTCTAGCAAACGATCGGGTGATAGAAGCACGGGGCCGTTTGGCAGCGACTGGCCGCGGTTACCCGATGAGCCGCGCAGCATGCGGTGGATCAGATCTGCCTGTGAGAGCCCGCGGCTCGTGAGGTACACGATACGATATCCGTTTCTGGCTGCACGTGCGTAAAACTCGAGCGCACCTTGGTGGGGGCCGATGCTATCCTTGTCTTTGCCAGAGGTTAAGAGGCCACTCAGACGACGGCCGCTCGTGGGTGCGCGCGAGATTGCACCGTCGATTTCTGCGATGATGATTTTTGACGAGACGGACCAGAGATAGAGCTTGGCGAACACACACTCTGAGCCGCTGGACGTGGCCACGACAAACTCAATGTCGTTGGTACCGTGGCGAAGCCCCATGCGCGCGATCTGCTCTTGCGACGGCTGGAGCGTCTTGCGGAAAAACACTGGCGGTGTGGAATGCCCTGGCACGGGCGTCTTGACAGCTGTGTACTCTACTGGTTGGAAGGCTGACGATGAGGATTTCGGCGAGCCCGTTGATGTCGATCGTGGGAACCACTGGAACCATCGTCGTGGCTGCTGGCCAGAACAATCGTCCTCATCGTCATCGTCTTCTTCGTCCTCTTCGTCCAAGTCGCCAAACCAAAATGATGACTCGAGACGCTCTGAGGGGCGCCGCGATTGTTGTCGAGCACTGATTGTCCACGAGCACGCGAGAGGCGGTGGCTGTGCGTTCGGGAATAACACACGTGAGACGAAGTAGGCTTGGATATCCGTGTTGAATGGGCAGATCTTGCCGTCCACAAGGAAGCGAAGATCTGGGTTCTCAAGGAGTGATGCCGCGTTCTCTTTGAAGGACTCGAATGGGATGATGTGGTCTGAAAAGATGGCGTGTGCTTGGTCGCGCGTCTGGGCTTCCTCAAGCAAGTGTCCACATAGTGACATGCATGGATGGTCTATCAAAAAGAAAACGTATCGATGTCGTCAGTGATACCATCAATTCAAACCCCACACAGGTATCACGCACCGGAAACGTAGCTCCCCGTCTGTAAGTTTTCGGCCTCCACGGCGTCAAAGTAGACAGAATCGCTTTTAACCATGGCGTGGGCACCATCGTCGACTGTGGCTTCCTCGACGGCCCCTCCGAGATCAGTCACTGATGTGGCGTGTACAATCGGCAGTGCGCCCCAGTCCCACGTGAGCCGCTCGGATGGCGCGCTCGTCTCTCGGTGGAGCGCGGGTAGCTTAGGCTCTGCCACGAGTCTACCAAGTCATCAAGCACCTTGTGAGCCGTTGGTCGAGAAAGTTTGTGTACACACGTGGTCATAGGACAAACCGGTAAGCGTCGTGCCACTCGGCCGGCTCCTCGCTCGGCAGCTCTGGGTCACCACTCGGCGGCGTTGGAGCCGTCATCGCCTTGGCCTCGAGCTTAGTGGAAGTCGGAGATGCCACAGCCACAACAGCGGTGTGTACCGGTGGGCACACAGATGACATGGCCTCGTGCGCACCAGCCGACGGGCTCACGAGCGGCGACGTGCTGTAGTCATCCTCGACGGGCGTCGCGACCGAATCTACGAAGAACGCCTCGCCGGCGGCGCCAAGCTACACAACAAGAGCCACAACAACCCACATGAGTCGTTTCCACTGCCCCCTCGTGCGAAATCAACCACGCCCGGTACCTTCATGTGGACATCCGGGACGACGGCGCCGTTCACGACGAGCGTGACGGTCTTGTCGGCCTTGTTGCGCAGCTCGACGCGGCCAAAGTGGACGTGGAAGGGCGTGCAGTGCACGGCGCCGCTCTCGTGCTCCACGGCCACGATATCGATCGCGCCCGAGGCCGTGGCCTGGTGGAAGTCGAACACGTTCGTGACGTAGTCCTTGACCGAGTTGATGACGTTCATGGCGTCAATCCCGTCGCCGTGCGTCGTGGGTGAATGATGTGTTCGAGAGTGGCGTGGTGCGGACGCGACGGCGAGCGAGCCGAAGACGCGCCGACTCTTCGTTTCTTCTTCCTCGCTCCCTCCTCTTCCTCTTCCCCTGGGGCAGAATGGACACTGGGCTTTTCCCTTGTGCGACTTGAAGAAACCAAAAACGTCAGAGCTTCAATGCGTATAGTTTCAGCCAATCAATCCATCGAATGAGAAATACAGCCAATAAGACATGTTGAAGATGGGCCCCCCACCTGATACTAATGCGTCGCTGATCAACACTTGCTTAGAGCGGGAAACCACGACGGTCGCCCGAACTCGCGATTGACCTCACCACCGGACGAGTCTCGTCGAGTGATTCTGTATCCTCTCACCTCCGTGGCTGGCTCTGTACGACCATCTAAAATGGATCTGGCCGCTCGCGACGGTCCACTCAACACTGGGATCCATTTTGAGAAAAAGCCGTCACGACGTGTGTTTATTTTGTTCGCTCGGTGGTCTCCGTGGCGTGAGTCGGTTATGCTACATACAAAGAGAGCTTCCACTCGCTCTTGCCTCCATAATACGTACGTACGTACGTAATGGCTCATGATCAGATATACCGCGACTGGTGTGTGCGGTGTGTGAAGGGTGGGCTCACGATAAAATAAGTCTCCAGGAGGGATAAGTTTTGAGCCCTCTCACACGGCCGCGGTGTCGACTTCCGAGCTGCGTGCGGCCTCATCCTTCTTGAGTGCGTTTTCAAAGTCGCGCATGCTGCGCGACTCCATGTGGGCGATCGAGAGCTTGTGGTTGAACGCGCGCGTGACCTTGCCAATGTCGGGGGGCGAGTACCCGCCGGACGAAAGCGGCTCGCAAGGTACAAACTCAAAGCGACAAGCCTGGCCGCGCATGCTCACGTCCACGAGCAGACCATCACCCTCGCGGATGCCGACGTACCGCCGGTGCTGGTTCATGCTCTTGAGGTAGCCCAGCGACGAATACTCCCACTTGAGCCCAGTCTTGCCGCGCACCCACAGCGGGTTCTTCATGCGCAGGTCGCGAAAGCACGAGAACGTCGAGCGCGAAAACATGTACTCGCCCGAGTCCTCGTGGACAAAGCTCACTTTGATGCAGTTGTACACCTTGGAGTAGCACTCGAGCCGGAAGGCCGAGCGGCCACAGTCCTCGGGGGAATCGCCCTGCGGGACCACGTCGACCTGGCCGCTCGGCAGGATGCGCACATAGTGGTTGCCGTTCACGCGCAAAAACACGCGCTTGCCCGAGAGCTTGAGCACGCTGTCGACGACGCTGGCCGAGAGCGCTTTGATGTCCTCAATCTCGCGGTAGAGCTGGTCCACGTCCTCGACGGGGATGCGGCTCTCGAAGGGCACGCGGCCTTTGGCGCGCGTGAGGTTCTGCTTGCACCACTGCTCGCCCGTCATACACCAGTGGGCCGCGTGCTCACAGTTTTGCTTGAAAATGTTGAAGTCGCCGCGCCCGAGCCCGAGCAGAAACTTGCAGCGCGCGAGCACGACCTCCGGGAGGTCGCTCTTGGTGAGGTGGACTTCGCCCCAGCGCGAGAGGATCTCGCGCAGCCCGGACGTGTGGTACTCGACGAGCCGCAGGTTGCGCACGTCGCGGTTGTACAAAAACTCTTCGAGCGTCGAGATGCGGAAGCACGAGTCGGCCTGGGCCTCGGCGTAGCCCTCGAGCGGGCTCCACACGTGGCACACTTTGATGTCGGCGAGCGTGTCGCCCGAGGCCCACACGAGCCCGTGGTGTTGGTAGCTGATGGGCCAGCGGCTGTGGTCCCAGATCGCAATGTGGTCGCCCGGCCGCAGCGAGCGCGGGTCGAGCACCTTGGTGTACACGCCGCCCATTTGGCCGTGTTTGGTGACGAGAGAGAGAGAGAGAGAACGCCGAGTGGCCGCGCGAGAGCGGAAATGGAGGGGAATGCCGTCAGGGAATCCGAGCTCGCGGGGATGGGGACGGGCGAGGGCAGACAGAGCGCGCGCGGCCTTTCCTTTTCCCCGAGTGGCTCCACTACCGTGTGTATGTCGCACCGACTGGGGGGGAAACCAGGAGACAGCAGGTCACTCACTGCAAGTGTCCAGTGGGTTCGCGTGGGGCGAATCCAGGGGGGGGATGAATATGTGGATGGAGTGATGGAGGAGGGTGGAAGGCGGCTGTGCTTGGGCCGCGCGGCAGGCCTTAGCGAGGATGGTGATGGGGGGGGACAGTGCGGCAGCCCAAATAAATGCGACGTCGTCGCATTTCCGTGAAAAGAAACAGGTGTACTGTCCTCCCTGTGCTACAGCATGAAGAACACGCGACTAAGAGCAGTCGGTAGACTGGAGTATGCGACATGGGTTACGTCGGGTATGAGTAACCCAGTGTCACAAAAGAGAAAATTTTGTTTTGTGACATGGGCCAAGCTCAGAGCACGAAAAGCAGTGGCGGCAGCACCATGAGCGACGAGGACTATGAAGACGGCGAGATCCTCGAGGAAGGAGAGGAGCCGGAGATCGTGGCGGCGTCCGTGAACGGCAGCACGGCACCCTCCCCTGCGATCCCCGCGGTGGCGTCCAACAACAGCGAAAAGAGGTCGCAAAATGGCACTGAGCCCGGTGTTGTCTTGCCGCCCGTTGCTCCTCGTCCCGAGCCAACAGCCAGGCCCATCGAGCCGTACGTGCCAGCCCCGCCTCGCCCCCACGGTGGGTATAGTGCGATGCAGAACAGCGGGGGATACCGAGCACCGTCGCCCAGTGGGTACACGGCGCCGCCCCACGTCGGTGTAAAGCGCACCCACTCGGACGGAGGCAACGGCTCCTCTGGCAATGGCGCACCGTACCGCCACGCCTCCGGGAGTGCGCCTCGCGCCAGTAGCAGCACCTCAGGGACCAGCTACGAGCAGGAACCTAGGAGACGAGAAGACGCCGATTACGCCGATGGGATGATCCTGCGGTTCCCGAGGCAGGTCGTGGCAAGTAACGTGCTGCTCAACTTTGGCCGGTGGGCCGAGGCGCTGACGACCCGCTCGCGCAAGCGCCTCGATGTCGATGACCTACGCGACGTGATGCTCAATGTGCTGGATCAGAAGCCCAATGTGAGCCCATTTCTGATGGAATCACTGTTTCCGAACAAGAACGCACCAACCAAAGTGTGCGTCGTGTTGCTAGGCAACCTCCACCCGGCTGTGCTGCAGCGCCACCGACCGGACTTGCCGTTCTTCGACAGCTGCACATCCGTGCCATGTATGCTTTCGAACGCGAGTCAGGATCGGCGCCGTGAGACTCCACTCCCGCAATTGCTCTACCGTTTTCCCAAGCCGCCAGTAGACACCAAGTACGTTGAGAACATTCTCTTCATCATGAAGGGTTGTGTGTTCTGACTCAGTTTTCTTGCTGTACGTGTAGGGATCTTTCCGGTGATCAGCTGTTCTACGAGCACGAACTCACCTTCTTGATGGCGCATTCGGTCGGTTGGAGCGATGAAGTCATCTTGCAGCCCACCGGGGTGTTTGCGCGCAAAAGCCAGCCCCAAGGGGGGACATGGGAGCTTGATGGCGATCTCTTGCATCTCAAGTGGCGACTCCAACGAAATAAGGCTGACGAGGCTGATGGCCTTGTGGGCGAGGACGATGAGGATGACGATTCGTTCAGTCTCGATGTGCTCGTGGCAGAAGATGCCTCGATGCACTACTTCGTCACGGAAACTGTCACAGATGCGACGTACGCGCATGAAACTCCCGACCACATGAAAACAAAGCGGCAACGAACTGACGGGGACCAGCCTCGCAAAATCAGGATGTCACTGATTAAAGCCACACTCGCAGATGTGCCTCGTGACGAGAATGGAGCCGTCATTCGCACAAAAAAAGGGTCTGACAAGTCACAAGCAAGTGGTGAAGCGGCATCGAAGCAGCCGTTTGACGTGTCGAGTCTGAAGCAGGAAGATTACGAAGAATACGTGATGTCGAAGCAAGAACTAGCCCATCACCTATTTCCCGTAGATGTCGCCGTGGAACAAACAGCGCTAATGAACGAGTCCAAGGGGGCGAGTCGAGACGTATTTGTGAAGACCCAACCTCGCCCAGCATCCGTTCCGAAGCCGTCAAGTGCCGATGTGCTCGCATTGGATTGTGAGATGTGCGAGACCGACATTGGAATGGAGCTCACTCGCATCACGGTCGTGAACGTTCGCGGCGAAGTCGTATACGACGAGCTTGTGAAGCCGCAAAGTACGATCATCAATTACCACACGCAGTACAGCGGAATCACGGAAGAAATGCTCGCGTCCACTCGCTACATCCTCGCTGATGTTCAGCGCGACCTCTTGGAGAAGTTTTTCTTTGAAGACACAATCATGGTGGGACACTCATTGACGAGTGATCTTCGCGCATTGCGCATTGTCCACTCAAAGATTGCGGACACAGCTATTCTTTATCCGCATGAGCGAGGCTTTCCGTTTAGAGCCTCCCTCAAGATGCTGACGAAGACGTACCTGGGAAAAGACATCCAGACCAAGCTACAGGATGGCCATGATTCTGCCGAAGACGCACGCGCAGCCATGGAGCTTCTCATTCAGAAGGTTCGTCGTGGTGCGGAGTACGGCATCCCCGAAACTGCGCTTTCGAGCACTGCGTACGACACACTCCTTGACAAGCTTGCCGCACGTGAGAAACGATTGACGATGTTGAAGTACGAGCACAAGTTGCCGGGCGACTGGGTCCTTGAGGAGAGGAAAGCGTGGGATATGTATGCTAGTGGACACCTTCAATTAGGTATCCACACCCCATTCGACCATGCCAAGTCCCTAGTGGAAAAGCCCGGTGATTCAGCACGGGGGGCATCGATCTCCGACGTATCGTACACAGGTTTCGATGCTGATTCGCTGGTTGAGAAAGTGAAGTCCGCGACCACCAGGGGTGACGATGTGTGTTGGCTTGAGATCAACCAAATAAGCGACCAGGCTGCGGCGAAAGATTTCATCCTCCATCATGGCCGCTGGATGCGTCGACAGGAGAAATACTGTGAAGATATCGACGTGCTTCTCACTCGCCTTCGTAGCGATGCGCTCAGTGACGGAACGCTGTTGATGGTAGTGCCCCAAGGCGACTTGGGTGTCTTGCGATACGTCAAAGCGCTCAGTACACGCTCGCGGTGGAATGACATCACCCCGGAGAAGGCGATCATCAGCGAACTCAAGGACGCTGTCTCAGATGCATTTCGCGGTGCGTGGGACGGTTGCGCGTTCTTTACTCAAAAGTGAGCAATGCATAGCAATGAAAAAAATGATAATTTTTGGAAACTAGAGGCATAATGAACTCGCTTACTCGGAGTCTTCCTCGTCGACAGTTCGCCGTTTCTTGACACTGCGCACAATCTCCTCTTCTTCCTCGTCATCATCGTCCTGCTCTTCCTCGGCCTGTTCCTGCTCGCTGTCTGATCGATCCTCGCGTGCACGACTGCGACTGTACTCATCGAAACCGTCACCATGGAACGAGGAAGCGGACGGGCGACGGGCAGGAGGTGCCGGACGGCGAGCGGCCGCACCCTTGCTACGGCTGCGACCGCCAAATTGCTCCTTGATCGCGGCCACGTTGTCACCGTCGTCATAATCTCCTCCGTCGTAACCTTCTTCCAAGAAGGATGCGTCCATGCGTGACGCGCGACCACGGTCATCCTCGTACGTCTGGCGTGCCTTCTTACGGTTTTGGAGACGCAAGCGATCCTCGTTGATCTTGGCGCGTTGCTCCTGCTCGCGCTCACCGTCGAGCTCGGAGATGTAGTGTTTAATCTTCTGGACACCCTTGTTGTGCTTAGCTCGCATCGACATGGTCAAGCTCTTGTGAGACTTGCTCGAAGTTGTAGTCGGTCGAATCGTCAATTTCTCCTTGAGCCGTCCATGGCATTCGAGCACAGTTTCCTGGCCTGGCGCGTCCGGATCTTCATCAAGCTGAGGCTTGTCGCTTGACACTTCGTTCACAAACAGAAAAGAGTTCGGGATCTTTTGACGCGACAGATTCAGCGCCTCCTTGCCGACAAACAGAGTGAGCGAGCCGTCTTCCCACTGCACTACCTTAGCGTTTGACTCGCGAAGTGGCTTGCGGGTCTTCGGGTCGATCTTGACCTTGCCGTCCTCGTCGCGCTGGTAGCGCCAACGCACGTAGTTGCGGTAGAGCATCTCGTCGGACGGGTTGCTCATCTCCTCCTCGATGGCCTGCTTGGTGTAGGCCTCCGGCACGAGTCGCAGGATGTTGGGCATCTTACAAATGAACGCCGACGCGGTCTTGGCCGGCTTGGGCGTTTTGGGCAGCCAGATCTCGTTCGAGTGGGACCCGCCGTGGCTCACGCCGTGGTCCTCGGCGTAGAGGTCCTGCGCGGCGCGGTCCTCCTCGCGCACGGGCGACTCCTTGATGCCGCTAGCCTTGAACTCTTCTTCTTCCGAATCATAGTCCGATCCGAAGAGGTCCTCCATCTCCTTCTCTTTGTTCTGGTCCTCGTCGCTCGATGCGGCCTTCTTGGCGGCGGGCTTTTCCTCGGCGCTCTCGTCGTCCTCGTCGTCGCTGAACAGACCGGCGTGGGACGCCGCTTTCTTCGCGTCGTCCGTGCTCGCGACAGCCGCGGGCTTGGACGGCGCCGCGTTCAGGTCGAACTCATCTTCGCTACTGTTGCTGGCCTCGGGTGACGACATGCTTTTCCCCCCTTCAGCTGACGCTTTGCTTTCCACGGGCTTGTGGCGTTTCCTCCTCCCCTCAATTTCTGGAGGGGAGGGATGCTAAGTACGATACGTACTTATTGGTGACATCGTACGGGATTGGCAGAAAATGTGGGAGTACTCGGATTTTCGTACTTTGCGGGGAAGGGTATCTCCCCCCCTCGCTGATGCCAAGTGGCAACCAAGCCGAACAGTACCAAACACCAAGAGGGGAAAGATGGCCGAGCCGGACGATCTCTTCACGCTCAAGAACCAGCTCTGGGTGGGCAACTACCAGAACGCGCTCAGCGAGGCCAACATGTTGAACCGCCTGAGCGATGGGCTGCGCCAGGAGCGCGACGTGTACGCGTACCGTGCGCAGCTCGGCCTCGGCAACGTCGCGCAGGTGCTGCAGAGCATCCCGGACTCGGCCACGACGCCCATCTCGCTCAGCGCCGTGAAGCTGCTCGCGACGTACCTCAACAACGGCGACAAGGAGATGATCGAGCTCACGCTCAAGGAGTGGCTCGCAGACCCGCACAGCGGCGAGAACCCGCACTTGCTGCTCGTGGCCGGCATGATCTTCTCGCGCGAGGGCAAGCTCTCGGACGCGCTCTCGGTCCTCACCAAGGGTAACACGCTCGAGCACCACCTTTACATCGTGCAGCTCTACTTGCAGCTCGACCGCATCGATCTCGCGCAGAAGCAAGTCCAGGAGATGCGCCGCATTGAAGAGGACTCCTCGCTCACGCAGCTCGCGCAGGCGTGGGTGCTCACGCTCAAGGGCGGCGACAAGGCCGACGAGGCCACGCTCCACTTCCAGGAGCTCTCGGACCGCTTTGGCTCGACGCCGCTGCTTGCGAACGGTGCTGCCGCGGCGTTCATGGCCATGAAGAACTACGTCGAGGCCGAGCGGCTTCTGCTCGAGGCGCTCGCCAAGGACCAGACAAATGAAGACACGCTCGTGAACCTGATCGCCGTCAGCGCCCACCTGAACAAGCCCTTCCAGCAGTATGCTATCCAGCTCCAGCAAGTGGCGCCGCAGAACGCGTGGCTCGAGAGCTTCATCAAGCTGGACCAAGAATTCTCGGCTACTGCTGCCACCTTTTCGTAGACTTTTCAAAGAACAAGCGGAGTTGTTGTGTGTGTGAACGAGACGAAGAGGTAATAAAGCTTCAAAGATGCATATTTTCGCGGTTTGGTTCTGTGTAGCTCTTTATTGGGGGGCTGGCGATTCGAGGCGCAGTTGGTGAGAAGGCGTGGGTTGCGAGAACGCACTATGGATTTCTGCGCCCCACTTAACGCGATAGTTCCTTGTTCATGAACTTTCGCTTGGCAAAGAGCATCCACCACTTGCTGCGCGTGCCATCAGCGTACACTTCGTCCGGCAGGCGCAACGCGATCGCTTCCCGCAGCTGCTTCAAAAAGCCGCGGATTGTCTCTGCAAAAAGGCAAGGGAACAGTTTCATGTCAAACCATGAACGAACGACATGGCGAGCAACGACGAAGCTCGCTCTCACCTGCTTCATTAGCACTGGAGGGCGCACGCACAAGGCCACCAAGCGGGAAACTCGAGTCGCCGGGAATCGAAAACTGGTCCACGGCCGTCTGCTGAAGAACGCGGATCGCTGCAGCACAGAACATCACGTTAGCTCCGTGCATGGGTGACAGTTCGTTCAGCCCCCATCATCCGCACCGTCGTTCTTCGTGGCGCACTTGTCGAGCTTCTTCAGGCAGAGGTGGACGAACAGCGTGCCGTAGATGAGCACGCGGTCGGCGTTGCCTTTGATCTCGTAGTTGGTGAACATGACGTTCGCGCGGAAAAGCTGGATGATCTCGTCCACGATGTCGTCCTGCCCGTCGGGCGCGGGCGGCGCCGGCCCACGCGCGCGCGTCTTGATGGGCAGGATCGCGCAGCCGCACGCCTCCTGCGTGGACAGTTCGTTGAACGACGAGTGGTAGGCGGGCATGGTCGGCGTGGCCGAGGTCTTCTCTGGGAGCTGGATATGTGCGTGAGGGGGCTTCCAGTTTCTCCGTGTCACACACACACCAGCATGGAGGTCGCCAGATCGAAGCTGCATCATCAGGGTGTGGATACCGGTATGGCATCGGTATTATAGAATCTTTTGATTGGGTAAAAAGGGATCCACTTCAACTTGGCTTCAGTTTTGAGTCAAAACGTTTGGCAAGGTGTGGCGACGTGGTGCAGGCCAGTGGCAGCCTGATGCGAACGAAATGAGGCAAGCTCTGGTGCATGGAGTGAGACCGTAGGTGTTGGTATCTGTGGTCCATCAACGGCATGGCGATGATGGTAGTGCGTACCATTGGCCCGAGCCAACCGAGGGGTCTCAGTCGCCATCTTCATAGGCTTGGTATCAGTCTTCTTGTGCACTCGGAGAGACGAAAGGATGCGTCCCCCACGCTGTTGTCCATCTGGAGGCGGCACATCGACCGTGATAGTACACGTGAGCTCGTCTCGAGTCTGTGGCACCGCCTCGTTTCTATCTCTCTCCATGCTGCCATGAAAAGTAGCTATGTTAAGAACACATGGGGTATGTCGGTTAGGTTTTACAAGGCACGCTCGATTGGTTGAATTCCAGATCCCCCATGTGAAGGCGGGAAACTCGCGAGGAGCAAATGTCGACCGACGGGTGCGGTTATGGGGCGTTTCGACGACGGCTAGCGGGTCGACGCGGTGATTGGACCGGCTGTGGGGATTTCTGAGGCGCCCGTTCAATGGTCGCGCCGGCCGCATCTCCCCGTTGGCGAAACGGGCGGGACCCCGTCAAGGCCGACCACGCACATTCGGTCCGGGGCGCGCTTTTCCAGACGGCGCGGACGACATTGCCTTCCGAGGAAGAGAACGAGGCTCAGCGCGCGAGTGAGTGAAACAGTGGGCATGACGACGCGACGGCGATTGAAGGACGCGGCGCCCGCGGCCATCGCGACCGATGACGACCACGCCCACCATGGGCGACTCGGATCCGGCCGCGAGGAAGACCGCGTGACTTTACCCGACGTCGTGCCGCCCAGCCACGCGGCTGCAGGCGAGCCGGACCAACGCAACCGCACGCCTCGTGCTCCGCTTGGCGCGAGCGTCGTACCAAGCTTCCACGGCGTGGCGTCGCTCGGCCGCACGGACAACATACGGTGGGTCCTGCAAGCGAGCAAATAGTAGGTAGTAATCCACAAGCGATTCGACGATCTCATGGTTGTCAACGCCGAAATAGCTCCTTGGATTTGCGAGACAAGAAGAAGTTGCGGTGTATTTGGCTCGCGCCGGACGAAGGTACCTCAGCGCGGTTGCCATGATGTGTACGAGTCGCCATGGCTCAAAACGTTTGATGAACAGGCGACCAGCAAGTCGTTCGGCCTCCGCCATTGGACGGCCAACACTACGCGAATATCTCCGTACGAATGAGTACAGCGCGAGGCAAGCTGATTCTGCAGGCTCACAGGTTTTCCGCTTGTTCTGTAGATGTCTCGTTTCGGGCAGGATGTCCTTGTCAAGATAAAACGCGCAGATGTGTTGGCGATGCAGCTTGAGAAGAATGGCCGCTTTATGGATGGTGTTCACACGTATGAGCAGTCAGCAAAAATGCTGGTAATGTGTACTATGAACGCTTCATATATTTCGTCCACTCCTTGTGCGCTCACGGGCATCCTTTATTCGGCTGCAGAATCGATGTATCCAGAAGCGTGCCGAGTCACAAGATGTCACAATCGAAGAAGTGAAGTGGCTACGCATAGACTATGAAATCCGCTGCGTTCAGCTTGTCGCGTTGTGTTTGCTTGGAGCCCGCAAATCTGATACGGTTGTGGATAACACTCCATTTCTGGTAAGCGCGCACTAGTGAATGTGGTCACTGCTAAATCTAAGGCCGACTGATATTTATGGATCAAATTGGTAGCTCTTGAAGAAAGCTGAAGAATTGACGGGTCGTGAAGGTCTCCATTACTGCAAGCGGCTTGTTCAGCGAGCTGCCGTATACCAAAGCCTTGCAAACTACTACAAGAAGCAAAAGAAACTCCAAGCTGCTCTTCAGGTCGCCTCGAAGGCCGTTCAAATCAACGAGAAACTACCAGAAAAAGAGCGGCTACCAATAGCCTACTTCCTGGCAGCATGCATCCATGGACTTCTAGGTGACCCGAGCAATGCAGGCTTAATGTATATGGAGTGTCTAGCTGCTATCCAGAGTCAGCAATTGCTCGGCCAGCTGGGCACTGTCGATGGGATGGACACTGCCCACGTCCTCCGAGCTGCAACTCTACACAACATGGCGATTGAATGGGCAAACCTTCAAAGGCCAGAACAATGTCGCGAGGCGCTCGCAAGCGCGATGGAAGTTGGAGTGAATCAATTACCGCAAGGACACCCAGTCGTCGCTCGAGTTTTGGAGACATACAAGATCATACGACAAAACTTTCTGTTCACAGACACATTGTCTCCGCGTCGGGAAGACTCCGTTGATCAAGTTTTGATACCAAAGACGCCAAAGAAGCCCCACGAAGTCAACTCATCCCGCCCAGCTCCACTTCCGCCAGCTGGGTCTCCATTATCAAGTGGGGCTGAGAAGCGGAGCCCACGCGTTCAGAATCTTCACAAGCAGTTAGAGTCGACAGACGCCCGTGTAAGTCCAGTTCGCCCGGCGACTAGACCGCACCAAATTCCGTCTGTCGTTTCAGGGGAATCCCCTCGCAAGCGAGTGCAAAAACGTCCTCTATCAACTCCAGAAATACCGACAGGCCTTTCAGGGCGACCTCTTTCACCAGGTGCAACTCGAATGTCGCACGTTCCCACCGTCCCTGAGGAAACATTCGCGCATGCATTAAGCTCGAAACATGCGGAAAGCAAAAGCAGTGTCCTGGCAGAGGCCCGAGCTTTCGTTGCTCGAAGAAAAGCTGCGATCCGAATACAGGTAAGGAGGTATGAATCTGCATGCTACACGTATCACGCTTGTTCATCCTTGGCTCTTGGGTCACAGAACCTATGGCGAAAAACCCTGTCTAAACTCCGCGATACCAAGCGACAGCGAGAGCATGCAGCAATCCAAATTCAAAGTGCAACAAGGATGCACAGGCAAAAGAGCCAATATCACGAAATACTCGAGAAAACTCAGAAGATTCAGGCAGTGTGGCGTGGCGCTGCAGTACGCAGTGAACTGCGGCATCGAAAGCTGTCGGGGGCAAAGATTCAGGCAGTGTGGCGAGGAAAATCAGAACGCGCGAAGTACTACGAGGCAAGAGAGAATGTCGTGTATCTCCAAGCCGTTCTTCGCGGCCACAGAACGAGGCAAGTTCTTAGGGCTGAGCAGGCTTCTGCGGCTAAAATTCAGTCCCATGTACGAAAGCATTTACGGCACAAAGCCCACAGACGCACACTCGAATCGGTGGAAGAGAAACCAGACCCCAGCCATGACATTCACCCCCAACAGTGCCAAGGTACTGCCACCACCACAGCCGGACCAGATAACATTCACGCATCAACTATACCTGAAACGACAACTCAATCAGTCATACCTCAGCAAGACACTTCATCTCAGCACGCTGTCACAGACGAAGCCGAGGTCGCGCCGGTCGTGGAAGAAGTGTTGTCTGCGGCGGTGGAGACGGTGGAGGTCGTGGAGCCAGTGGAGGTCGTGGAGGTCGTGGAAGCGTCGGTGTCGGCGGTGGTGGAAGCGTCCGTGTCTGCGGTGTCGGAAGTCGAGTCGCCAACGGCCGTGGAGTCTGCTGTGTCGGCGGCTGTGGATGTGTCTGTGGACGCGGAGGTGGAGACGTGTGTGTCGGA
>JAADVT010000766.1:0-15691 GCA_023335895.1 Pythium rishiriense
CCGCAGCCGAGCTCGGCCACGCGCCGTCCCTCGAACGACTGGAAGCGCTTGTCGCGGGCCATAAACTTGACCAGGTCCAGCGCGCACTCCCAGAGCTTGAAGCCGCCTTCGTACACGCCCGCCTCGAGGTCCGAGGTCGTGAGGATCGAGCCAATCGCGCCCGTGCGCGCGATGAACGCCGCGCCGCTGGCGTTGACGATCTCAAACGCCACTGTGGCTGCGTCGACGGACACGTCGACGGACACAAACTCGTCGGCGGCCTGCGGCCCGTCGGAGCGCCAGTGGAACCGCTCCCCGTGGCGCGTGTGGTGCGGCACCACAGCGCGCGTAGTCGCCGTGGTGGCTGTGGTGGCGCCGTCCACGGCGGAGAAGTTGAACGCGAACGACATGGCTGGTGGTCTTGTTCCTTCCTTTGGTTCGGAGCCATGAGGGCGGGGTGGAAGGTCTTGATCTGAGTCTGATTTGGTGGATCAGAATCAGGGTACATTCGAGAAACGTGGTTTTTGTGGTTTTTAGTGGTTTTCGGTGGTTTTTGAATCCAGCCGAGGGTTATGTTTTTTTTGCATTCTCGAAGTTGCTGTTGGGACACGCGAACGTCATCGGCAACATGCGCGGCAGCGGAGCAGCGGAGCGGAGCGGAGAGGAGGAGGACGACAGTGCGGTCCTCCGCCAGCACGATGAAGATGGGGAGGACGCGGAGATGGAGGAGGAGGAGGACGAACAAGAGGAGGACGACGAGGACGACGAGGACGAGGAGGAGGAGGAGGAGGAGGAGCGCTCGCTCCGCGCATCGCTGGAGGCGGACGAGATGGACGAGGATCCGCTAGAGACCGCGGTCTACCAGCTCGCGCAGGACGTCGTGACGACCGAGTGGGCGGACGAGGAGCTCACGACCAAGCTCAATCTGTAGGTCGTTGGCAGGCGGTGGGTTGAAGGAGAGGAGCATCAGCGGACTGACGGGGGTGGATTTTGCGTTGGTAGGATCGCCGAGGCGCTGGAGGAGGCCGAGGCCGCGTTTCGCAAGGACCGCACACCCCCATACCGGCGCGAAGGTGCGTGGAGAGATAGAGCGGAGCGGAGGAGAGGAGGAGCGGACGACTGACGGTGTGTGGTAGGTAACTTGATCGGCGCGCTGCTGCAGGTGCTCGAGCAGCAGGACGAGTTTTATCCGACGGTGAGGAGGACCCCGACAGCGCGAGGGTAGGACGTTGGGAGGACTCACGTGTTTCTGTGTTGGTAAACTAGATCGAGGCCAAGCTCGGCGAGCTCACGGACAGCCGGGTCAGGGCCGCGGCGTGCCGCGTGCTGCTCGCGACCGTGCCCGTCAACAGCCGCGCGATCGTGCAGCTGCTCCACGACGACGAGATGCTCGAGCGCATCTGCGACTACGCCGCCGACGGCGAGCCGCCGTTGCGCTGCTACGCTACGGGGCTGCTGGCCGTCGGGCTGCGCGACCGCTCGATCGCTGATATCGTCGTGAACAAGGAAGCGTCGGTCACGTTTCTCAAGCGGATCCGCCTGTACGCGTCCAAGCTCGAACGCGAGCGGCAGCAAGCCACCAAGTACATCCAAGAGCGGCTCCGCGCGACCGCGACGACCACGGCGCGGCGGCGAGCGGCGTCGTTTTCTGGTGGAGGCACCGCGCGCAGTACCCCGTCCAACACGAACGTCACAGGACCAGCTAATGCGACTGCTGTGGCTTCGACTGTGGCGTCTTCGCAGTCCTCACAACGCGCTAATGCCGGACTCAAGCGCAAGTTCTCCGAGACCAGCATGCGCAGTGCGTCGGATCGGGGGACGGCGTCAGATGGAGACACCGCGACGGGGGACCAACCCACTTTAGAAGACATGGATGACGACGCGGGTCATGGAGCCGCTGGGAGCCAAGCGAGCGGATCAGCGCCTGGAGAAGAGGAAGAGCTAATCCATGGTGCGGCGTTGGAAATCCTTGGCTTCCAACCTGATCCGGAGCGTCATGAAGAGGACTTGAAAAGGCTCGTAATGCTCGAGCTCCTGTACACACTCGACTGCATCGGCCTGATGGGTGAGTACATGGAGCTGTTCGCGCCGGCATTGAAGGAGGACATTATTGGTACGATCATCACGTTTCTGCACAGCAAGAACCCGACCGTGCTGTCCCACGCGATGAAGCTGACGTCGCATTTCCTCGCCCACAAAAAGTTTTGTTTCTCATTGATCGAATCAGGAGGTGTTGAACTAATCTTCACCACGGCCAAGGCATTTGACGGAACCGGCCAAATCGGGATTCTGGATCGCAGTCTGTCAATGTGCCTCCACGGGTTGGCGTCGTCGAATGCAGTGATGGAAAAAGTTCTCTCAGTGGACACCGATACACTTCTGTCCGTGTCGTTCGGTTTACTCTCAAGCGCCAACGATCGTGCTCGCCAGAACGCGGTCGTCTTCTTCGGGCTCACACTTTCGTTCAAAGTCGTGCTCGACTATTTCGAAAAAGAGAACGGCTTATATCACCTCTTGAACATCATTCGCGCCGGCAACAACCCAAAATCCGCGGTACAGAGGCAACTATCCCACGATGCATGTCTCTGTTTACGACAATACTTGCGTGTGCACATGGCATTAGTGACGCACCGACTTCGCCGTCGACTGTCCCAGTTAAGCCACCCGTCAAATCGATCAACCTCTGGTACCCCGGTGCTGACAGCAGCGCCAGCGTTGTCTCGGCTACCCGTTCGGGTCCCAAAACTACAGGCATCCAAGCCAGTCGACATTGACGACAAAACGCACGAACAGAACCTTGTGTTCTACGAAAAATATCAATTCAGTGTGGCAAGCGGAGTTGGTGGTGGCGGTGCGCCGTGGTCTGCTGCGAGTGGTCCCGGAGGAGCTATGTGGGCACCAGCAGGTAAACTAAGCCATCTACGCGGCCCGCTTGTCATGCTCGAAGTTGTTGCAATGATGGTCTCGCTCATCCAGAACGGAGATCCGGAAGAAACCTCGAATACGATTCGCGTGTGGATCGTGGAGCGCGCGCAGTTTTGTCTAGAGTGTCTTCGCGTCTTAACTTTGGTTGTTCCATCGTTATCGAGCGAAGTGTGCTCAACCGAAGTCGTTGTGGATGAAATCGGGTCGCAAAAGCGGGCGGGTATGACGATTCTTTTGGAGATCGCGACAAGCAACAACGCGAGAGATTCTGGACTAGTCCGCGATGCGCTGCACGTCTTCTGCAATTGTGTGTCTCCTCCACACGCGGAAGACTGTTGGCAGCACCCGCACAAAGATATTCGACAGTTTACACTGACAGCTCGCAATATGCGGAAGCAGCCCGGTCAAGGAGGTCCCAATAACCTTCAGCTTTCCGAAGAAGACAGTGTGATAGCTTGCTGCTCAAGAGTCAAAGACGACAAAGCACAACGACCAGTGCGGAAGTTGGCAAGAGCGAAGAACGCGATTAAAGTGTGTGTCCAGCTTCTGAGATACAAGCGCTCAGTGCAAAATGCAGATGCGATCCGCTTGCTTGCAACACGAGCCTTGCTTGGGCTGGCTCGTGATCGCCACATCGCTCAGATTCTGGAGAAGATGCAGCTCGGCCAGCTGCTGTCCGACCTCATCCGCCAGGACCCTGTGCTGGAAGAAAATGCGGACCTTCATGTTCGCTTCCGAGAATGTGCGCTTGATCTCATTTCTCTAGTGACCCATCGCGCCCCAAATGCTGTGATCAACGAGGCGACTGATCCAACCGTGCGAAAGATTGAGAAGGCGAGCATAGTCGCTCAGACTCCAATCACGTACGATCAAGACGAGCTCCTTCGATTAATTTACGGTCACCTGCTTGCCAAGGGACTCACCGACACGGCAGCCACTTTGGTCCGCGAATCACACTTGGAAGAGGCCATCCCCAAAGATACCCCTGTGATCAAGACACCGGAGAAGCCTAGTGTCCGGATACCGAAGACTGATCATGTTGGTCGAAACCAAATCGATATCTCCACGTCGTCAAAAAGGAATAGTGAGACATCTGCAGTCGGTCCACGACCAAGCAAGATATCAAAATTGGTTCTGAATCCATCGGCGTCGCATGACACAGGAATGCCTGTGGAGAGCTCCGAAGTGGATAAGCTACCACGCTCGAAAAGTGAACCCAGTGGTGTGCCAACAGCAGTGGTCAAGATTCCACACGGCGAGCGCAGAAAGCGAGTTCGTCGGGCGTTTATGTCACCACATCTATTCGGACATGTGGAACATCCACGTCTCAAGAAATCAATCAGTGATCCATCGGTGACACCATCAAAGCAAGCACCGCAACGTTCTACTTTATCGCAGGGAAATGGCGTTGATGTCGTGCACACCCAGCCGCGCAAACCTGAAGCGAGTCGACTTGATGAGATCATCACCCACTACCTTCGTGAACAACATCGGCAGTGTGCAAACCCAGTGACGACTGTGCCACCATTCAAACTGTTGGGAGCGAATGCGTTCCATCGCTGCCCCGATCCGAGTACACTTGTAAAGACGCCTGTAAACATCTGCACCAGACTGGCCGAACGTAGTCGCTCTGCCTTTCGAATGGGCCCACGTGCGTTTGCTAGTCCGTATGCGGATGCTGGTGTGACCAGATACGTATTCAGTCGCTATCGGCCTAACCGCATTGTTGGAAATCACAGCTCCATGCACTGGGGACCCAATATTGCTCGTTTCTACGGCGAGGACCAGCGGGAACTGCTCATGGGAAACCACGACGGGCAAGTACGACTATTACAGATTGACTCGGACCAAATTGTTGAAGAATGGACCTGCCACGGGACATCAAGTGCGATCATGGACTTGGAGACGAACGAAGGCACACACATGGGTCGCATGAATCACCTTTTGCTGACCGGTTCTGTTGCTCTCACGTCATTCGGAATATCGGAAGTCGCGCTCTGGGACGTGAAATCGATGGACACGGCTCGTTGGCGATTTGCTGGGGCTCTATCCCCGCGTTTCAACCATTTTGGCGATCGAATTGTTGCTTTAGACGCCCGTTTAGGTGACGAAGACCACGATATGGAAGGCGATCGTCAAGTTCTTGGTGCAGTCGTCGTGGATCTCGCCACAGGCGCTGCTCTATCAGAGCTACGGGATAGCGTGCAATCCAACGATTACGGTAGAGATACCAATTGTTGCTTCGCACACGACGATAGCACCATCTTGACAGGGGGAATGTTATGGGACGCTCGTATTCCGACACGAGCGCTGTACAAGTTCGACAAGCTCTCGAACATTGGTTATGGCTTCTTTCACCCGAACGGCAACGAAGTAATCATCAACTCAGCCGTGTGGGACCTGCGCACGTATCAATTGCTCCGCATGGTCCCAGCACTCGACAAGTGCACAGTGAAGTTCAACTCGGTGGGATCTGTAATATTCGCTTACAGCCCGCATTCAGTGGTACGTTGTCTGACGACGAATCCAGACGATTTTAGTTGAGGTGAACACTAATCAATTGTTATCAACGCAGACGGACGACACGGAGCGTCGCAGGCCAAAGGCAAAGACATGGTTTCGTGTTCTTGATGCCCGTGACTACAAGGATATCTCAACCGTGGAACTGCAGCGCCCGTTGTATGATCTCGCGGTGGATCGAAAGAACACCGTGTTGTCCGCCATTGAAGGGCGATATCTCGATGCTGACACGTCAACGGACGATGATCCTATCTGCCGTCTGTATGAGATTGGCCGAAAACGACCGAGTGAAGACGATTCCGATATCGAAGAGGGCCAAGGAGATTCGGATGCCATGGACGAGGATGAATTCGACAACGAATCTGAGACTGAGGAGGATGAAGAAGACGAAGAGGATGATGATGAGGATGACATTGATGATGATGATGAGTACGAGTCCGAGGAATACGACGGAGAAGAGGACGAAGAAGGCATTGAATACGTGAATGAAAGCGACGAAGGCGAAGAAGCGAGTGACGACGTCGGCTCTGATGAGTCTGACCACGAGCATCCACACCGTCCACGCCCCAACTCACGAAGTGGTCCATCCTTGTCTGCCCGAGACATCCAACTGCTGTTTGCGCTCCCGCAGGGAGAGTATTACGACATTGATGACGACTACTCAGGCGACGAAGAAGATGGCGAAGACGACGATGTGTGAAAATGCTCGTCGCAACTTGTAAATAATCCCAATTTTGGTCTTCATGGCGGAAACCGAATCGTTGGAAACGCTTCGATGCTGTGTGTTTGTAGCGATATCCATCCACCCGCAAATCGCGACGCGAAACGGCGCGAAAGGAGACAAGTCCCAGGCAAGAGACTGAGGCGACCCAGTCGACTCTTGTTCGTTCATTATGACTGCGCGTCGCGAGAGCCTTCCAGTGCCGTCGTCGTTCCGCATGGCAGTCTCTTCGAGTGTGTCTCCTCCAAGCAGTGCTTCTCGTCCGCATGGCTTCCGCAAGCAACAGCCGGCCGATCTCCAGGCTATTGTGGACTCGACGACGGCGCAGCTCGCGCTCGATCCGACTAACACCAAGCTGCTGCTCACGCGCGCGACGGCGCGCTTCAAGCACGGCGCCTTGTCCGACGCGCTGCAGGATCTCGCGCGCGTCATGGAGATCGACCCACAGAGCACGACGGCGTTCTACACGCGCGGACTCGTCCACTCCAAAATGGGCCAAGTGGACCAGGCGATCCGTGACTTTTCCGAGGCGCTACGGCTCAGTCCCGACCATTTCAACGCTGCGTACGCGCGCGCGTCGTGCTACAATGCCAAGGGCGACTACGTGCGGGCGATCGACGACTACACATTCGCGTTGACGCAGGACCAGCGCGCGAATGGCAAGCAGACGTTCACGAGCGCGATCCCCAAGCTGCTCCAGCGCGCAGCCAAGTACAATCAGCAGCCCAAAGACGATATCGCATTACTGGCCGCCGCACGGGTAGCAACACCATCCCCCGCGAGCCATGCGGACATTGGCGGGGGCAATAGGAACAACAACAACAACAACGCTAGTGATGACCACGATGACCAGCGCGACTACCTAACCGGCAAGGCAAGGAGACCATCGGGACCTGAACAGCAGCGCATGAGCTATGCAAAAGCGTTCATTATGAACCCGTCACCGAGCTACCCCGAGCTTTCGTCTACTCAATCAGTGGTTTCGAGAGACACAAGACACCGAAGCAGCGCCAATGAGAGCGACGACATGCGAACATCTCCACCGCCGCCGCTGGCGCGTCGCAACACCATCGCGTCGACGTCGTTTACGCCGCCGGCACCTTCCGCGTCTGCACTGGAGGCCGCCGAGCAGCACCACGCCAGGGGCTTTGCGTACCGCCAAGCAGGCAACTTCCAGGCAGCAGCGGACGAGTACTCGCGTGCGATCGCGCTCAACCCGCACCACTTCAAGGCGTTTTTCAACCGCGGCTTTGCGTACGACAAGCTCAAGCGCTTTGACGCGGCGATCGCCGACTACAGCGCCGCGTTGGCCATGGACCCGCGCAACGCGTTCGCGTACTACAACCGCGGCATCTCGCTCGACCGCAGCGGCGACTACGAAGGCGCGCTCGCCGACTTTACGCGTGCGATCGAGCTGCTGCCGGGCAACGCTGACTTTTACCACAACCGCGGCTTTTGCCATCGCAAGCAAGGCAACTTCGAGCTCGCGATCCAGGACTACAGCGCCGCCGTGGGCTTCAACGCACGCCACTTCAAGTCGCTGTACAACCGCGCGTACAGCTACGACAAGCTGGGCCGCTTTGCCGAGGCCGTGGCGGACTACAGCGCCGCGATCCAGGTCGAGCCGGCCAACGCCAACGCGTACCACAACCGCGGCAGCACGCACGAGAAGATGCGGCAGCTCGAGCTCGCCGTCGCCGACTTTGACCAGGCCATCGCGCTCCACGCGCAGTCGGCCTCGAGCTACAACAGCCGGGGGCTCTGCTACGACCAGCTCGGGCGCCACGCCGAGGCGCTTGCCGATTTCACGCGGGCCGTCGCACTCGAGCCGCGCAGCGCCGTGTTTTTCCACAACCGCGGGTATTGCTACCGCAACATCGGCGAGTTTGCGCTCGCGGTGCAGGACTACTCGGAGGCGCTCCGGCTCGAGCCCCACAACGTCGCGGCGTACAACAACCGCGGGTACGCGCTGCGCAAGCTGCGGCGCTTTGACGAGGCCGTGCGCGACTACACGACGGCGCTCGCGCTCGAGCCGCGCAACACGCGCACGCTGAGCAACCGCGCGTACGCGTTCGCCAAGATGGACCGGCTCGCCGACGCTGTGCGCGACTACACGCGTGTCCTCGAGCTCGACCCGCGGAACAGCTACTCGCTCCACAACCGCGCGATCCTGCTCGACCGCCTGGGCGACCACGCGAACGCGCAGGTCGATTTCGCGCGCGCCGCGCGGCTCCAACAGCAGCCACCGAGTGATGGAGCCCGATCCACGAGCGAGCGACTGGCAGGGTTCTAATGGTAGAGTTTGCGTTTTTTTTCTCTTTTTGGTTTGGATGGGATCTCTCGTTGGTGGTGGAGGGGACGCTCTAGAGTTTGAAACCCGAGTGCACCGCGACGACGCCGTGCGTGTAGTTGGTGTAGCTCGTACGCTGGAAGCCGGCCGTCTCCATCATGGCCTTGAACTGCTCCTGTGGCGGGAACTGGCGGATGCTCTCCACGAGGTACTAGAGGACATGGGGCATACATTAGGACCCCATCGATCCCCCGGTCAGGACGGACGGTACGCACCTGGTACGAGTCGCGGTCACTCGCGACCTTTTCGCCGAGCAGCGGGATCACGTTGAACGAGTACTACGTGGCAGACACACACACAACACATTAAGTGAGACCGTCGGCGTTTTGCCCGACATGCCAAATCTCGACGTACGGCGTCGTAGACCGCGCGGATGAGCGGGTTGGGCACGTGGCTGAACTCGAGGCACATGAAGCGGCCGCCGGGCTTGAGCACGCGGTAGGCCTCGGCGAGCGCGCGGTCGACGTGCGTGACGTTGCGGATGCCGAACGCGATCGTGTAGACGTCGAATGAATTGTCGGCAAACTGCGTGAGCTGCTCGGCGTCACCCTGCTCAAAGCTGAAGAGCCCGCTCTCGACGGCCTGCGGCAGCAGCTTGGCCGCGCGCTCCTTGCCCACTTGGAGCATCGACGAGTTGATGTCGCAGACCGTGATGTGGGACCCGGCGCCGTACGCGTTGGCCGGCGTCGTGAGTCGCGCCGCGATCCGGAACGCGATGTCGCCCGTGCCGCCGGCCACGTCGAGCACCTGGAGCGGACCCACGGGGTGGAGCGTGTCGATGAACGCGTCCTTCCAGAGGCGGTGCATGCCGCCACTCATAAAGTCGTTCATGACGTCGTAGCGCTCGGCCACGCGGTGGAACACGCCCGCCACGAGGGGCTTCTTGTCGGCCTCGTTGACCTGCTGGAAACCAAAGTGGGTCGTGGCGGAGGAGGAGGCGGAGGCGGAGGCGGAGGAGGAGGAGGAGGAGGAGGAGGAGGACAGCGCGCGCACCGCCAGCGAGGGCGCGCGGCGTGCGGCCCGCGCGCGCAGCGTCGTCGGCAGCATCGCAGCGGAGGAGGCGGAGGAGCGCTTCGGTGGTGATCCGATTTGGGGCGGAGGAGGAGGAGGACCAGGTGTACTGTGGGTATCCTAAATAGAAGGAACGACCCAAGTATGTTAGCTCAGCCTGGTGATGGCTAATGTAGCCAAGTCCGTGGGGTGGTCAGTGTTGATGGATCGTCGGAGACGCGCTTTCCTCAGGAATAGTCGACAACAAGCCACAGCGAAACACGAGGGAGAGAGAGGGAGAGAGAAAGCGCGCCGTGTTTCGTCGAAACACGCTCACGAGGGGGTCGCGATTCCGAGGAACACGCTAAGGGAGTGGGGGGACATGAGCCCGCGAGGCTCGAGGGTCTGTGGGGATGGCCCACTCGGCAATCCGCCCCGCGATCCGCACCCAAGCATCCCCCACCACCAGTGTTTCCAATCAACGAGCCAGTGGCCATGAAACTCGGTGTCTATGTGATTCTGGTCGCAATGTGCGCTGTCTGTGCATTTGGTGACGACGCACCGCCGACACCGACGCCGACACCGACGCCGACACCGCAGCAGCCTCCGCCGGTGGTTCCAGAGCAGGCCAAGCCAGCGGGGGATCCGCACCACGGTGAGACTACACAGCCGCCTACGCAGCAATCGTCCCCGGCGGCGGTCGCGCCGTCGACTGGTGAGCCGACGCCCCAGCCGCGCCAGAACGGCCCGGCGGTGCCACTGACCCAGGCGCCTCCTTCATCGCTCGCGATTACCTCCACTACTACCACGACGACCAATGTGACCTCGGCTCCAAGTGCCAAGACGACGCCGTCGACGGCCTCCGACAGCGGCTCGGAGCCGTCGTACTACAAGCGCAAGAAGCACGCGAACGCGACGGACTCGACCAGCACAACGCCCGTGTCGCCGACCGAGGACAATGCCGCTGCGAGCGTGCTGGTGACGACGGCGACGGCCGCGATCGCGCTCGCGCTCGCCTCGGCGCTCTTGTAGCCACGGTTACGAACCAGACGAACACAGACAGCGAGAAAGAGAGATGGTATGGGCGTGGTCGTGCTTCGGTGGCGGTGGACTCTGTCGTACGAATACACGTTGCCCCCTTTTAAAGCGCTGGATGTTCTCGTTCGTGCGGGCGTCATGCCATTTGTAACTCGCAGGTCGGAGCGGCCTGCTCTGGGAAAAATGAATTGAGTCCGTCACGAGCTGACGACGGATGTGCGACAAAAAATGTTTTGGCCAGTAGTCGATGGTAAATGAGCTTTTGGTCCTTTTCAACCACGACTTTGACCTCGAATGTAACCAATCATCCAGCCGAATCTCCATTTCAACCGCATATCTCCATGCCCGACGTGGATGTTAAAACATCTCAACTACGCCCAACGCCTGTTTATGCGCAGGCAGCCAAATCCGCAAGTGGCCTCCGGTCTCCTTGAAGCTGGATTGACTCACGCCATCGCTGAGGCTCTCTGTCTGAAGGGCCTCCGCTGCTCTCCGCTCCGCTGTCGCTGCTCCTCATTCCGCATTCTTCCGCGCGCAACACACTTGGCTCCCATCAAGTCTTCCTCCTCCTCCTCCTCCTCCTCCTCCTCCAGTCCACCATGAAGTTCTCTGCGATCCTCGTCCTCGCCGCGCTCGCCGTCGCCTCCACGCTTGCCGCTGAGACTGCGCCGGCCAACGCCACGACTGCCGCCGAGACGACCGCCCCGGCGGCCGCCGCGACCGCCGGCTCGGGCTCGGGCGCTGCGGCCGCGACGGTCGAGACGCCGGTACCGGCGACGGCCACGGAGACCGCGGCTTCCGGGTCGGGCGAGGCTGAGGCGACCGACGCTGGCTCCTCGAGCGCCAGCAAGACCGTCCCGTCGACGGCCACCAAGACGCCGACGCCCGCGCCCACGACCTCGTCGGCCTCGACGCTCGTGCTCGGCTCGGCCGCGGTGACCACGGCGGCTGTTACCTACTTCTTGTAAGCAACCACGACACCAGCGGTAGTCCACCGCCCACGAGTCGCTGTGTGAGACCTAGCGGTTCCACCACCACTCGAGCGTGAAGCGTGAAGCAAGTCGTCGCAGAACCTGTATTTTGTGCATAACGTTGACAAAAATACTAACAAAAATATACTAACAATAAACACAAATGATACTTCCAGTAGACGTTGGCCGTCAGTCGGAACTCCTTGGTTCTTCGAGTGTTGTGTTGTGGCATCACCGACGGAAGGG
Organism: Pythium rishiriense; assembly: GCA_023335895.1. Lineage (NCBI taxonomy): Eukaryota > Oomycota > Peronosporomycetes > Pythiales > Pythiaceae > Pythium > Pythium rishiriense. Next base: position 11,741 of record JAADVT010000766.1, read on the forward strand.
TCTCCAAGACGCATGGAGGCCGTTTACAGTGGTGACCGCTCTCGAGGATGAGTGTACGTTGTCCTGTCCACACTTCGTCTTCCAACTTCGTTCTTCGCTATGGTAGATGCGTGTTCAAGAGATCGAGACGGCAGCTATTCGCTCTCTTCGGCGAGTGGGGGAGCAAATCAAAGAGAGAAGGCTCCAGCGCGCGGTTCCTCTACTGTTGGTGGGAGGAGTCCCCACTGTGTGCGGTCTCGAGGGCGTGGTGGGAGCAACCGCGCCCATCAAATGCATCGTACTTAGTCGAGATTTATCTTGGTGGTTGCGAAGGAGGTTAATCAGTTGCTTCTGGAGAGATGGGGCTCTGAGTCGTCCGGTCTCTTGGCCTGGAGCGGCGCGTGCCGCTGGCGACCACACGTGCCACCTCACGAATCGCCGCACGAGGCTCGTGCCTCTGGTCGCTGGATGACGATCCGCCGGTGCCCGGAGGTCCAGAAGGTCCAGGCGATCTGGAAGAGTTGGCGTGGGAGGCTCAGCGTGGCGCCCAACACGGTCTCACCAAGTGTGTGCACAGTGTGCATATGACGGACAGTTCCTGCGGATCCCCCTCCTTCCTGGGGAGAGGGCAGTGGCTGCGAGACCACCCACGGCATTCTATGGCTGAGGGGCTTACTCGATTCTGTGCTTGGTGGATGCACGCGTGCCTTCCGACCACCCACTCCGGTCCTCCCTGGACTGAGGGGCCTCTGGTGGCCGCTGGATGGCCTCGATTAATCACTTGGCCACCCCCGAGCGTTTCCTCATTCTAAAATCCGCCTTGTACTCGCCGGAGCTCCATCAAGCCACCACCCACCCACTAACCCCATGAAGACCTACACGCTCGTGCTTGCTGCCCTCGCTCTCGCCTCGGTGGCCGCCCAGACGACCACGCCGACGCCCTCGACGACCGTCGCGCCGGCCAAGAACGCGACCAACAAGGAGGAGTACGAAAAGAAGGACGGTGAAATCCACGAGTACGAGCTCGGCGGCTCGCACGACTCGGAGGAGCATGAGAAGCACGCGCACAAGGACGGCTCGCACGACTCGGAGGAGGAAGAGGAGGAGTACGGCTCCAAGGCCCACGGAGGCAAGAAGCACGGCAAAGACGCTGGCTCGCACGACTCGGACTCGGACGAGTACGGCTCCAAGGGTGGCATGGCCAAGAAGAGCAACGTGACCGTGCCCACGCCGGCGCCGACCAAATCGGCCGCGGTCTCGTCCACGGCCGTGGGCGTCTTGGGCGCTGCGGCCGCGCTCGCTTCGACCGTCGCGTTCGCGCTGCTGTAAGCCACTTGTTGTGGGGGATGTATCCTCTCCCCCCAACCGCGCCATTGTCCTCTATGCTTTTTCTCTTTATCACCGCGTCAATATATGAACCACCAAACTCGTTCTTTCTCACACGTCACACATGCATCAACGAGAAAGTATTGAATTACCTACTTGTTCTACTGTTACTGGATAATAAATATCAGTATGAAACCGTTGATGAGCATCGCAACGGCCTACCCGATTATAGCTAAATCAGTGGATTGGGCTCAGCCCACTGGGGTCTGTGGTTTGGTGCGATCGTGTGTCGAGCGAAAGCCAAGCAGCGCGACCGCCACGGGCGTGGGAGTCACACGGGTCCTGTGTGGGTTGGGGCTTTGTTTGGTCCGTTGTTGGGTTTGTGCGTTCGTGTTCCTCGACACCAAGGTCTCAAGGTTGGGCTCAAACGTCCGACAGGTGTGATACGTCAATGTGTTACCATGTTAAAGATCTGACTGTTCGCCCGGTGGACTCGAGGCAACCAACGTGGAATAACGAGCGAAGGTCGGGTTAGCTTACGAAGGGTCTGTCCACTCACAGCGTACAGTGCAATCACATGCAATTGATACTACAACTGGTGTGGTGCCACGTTCCTCGGTGCACTCGTCGTAGCTCACTCGTCCTGGCCTTCAAAGTGCTGGTACTCGACCGAGAAGAGCGCCATGAGCAGCAGCACGCGGTCCTCTTGGGTCGAGTCGCGCGGGAATTCGAGCACGTAGTTGTTGAACCCAAAGCTCATGCGGCAGCACGCGCCGAGCCCGCTCGCGCCGCGGCCGTACGTGCGCTGCAAGTGCGCGACGATCTCGCCTTTCATGTCGAGGATGTCGTACACGGCGTCGTTCTTGCAGCACGTGGCGCCGCACCAATTGTTGACGCGCCCGCAGCACGCGAGGTTGGTGCGCAGCGAGTAGCGCTTTTCGTAGGAGCCATCCGGAAGCGCGCGCTCAATGTCGGTGTAGGTCGTCGCGAGACAACAGGACGCGAAGCAGCGCGAAAAATAGGGCGAAAAGTCCTCGCGCACACGACCCAGGCGGCGTCCCGGCTGGCCGTCTTCGCCCACGCCCGTGACGTTCATCTCGAGCGGGCAGCAGCAGCACCCGCCGAGCTTGAAGGGCCGGTCGATGAGGTATACGTCGCCCGTGGAGCCCGAGACGGAAAAGTGCATCCGCAGCGGGCGGAGGTTCTTACAGCCGAGCCACGTGAAACACGTGCGCGTGAGACACGAGCTCTCTTCGTGCGCGAATAGCAACGCGTCGAGCTGCTCGAGTTCCTCGCCCGTGGGCTCCCAGCCGTCCGGGTCGTTCGGGTGGTTCTTGACGACTTTGTTGGGCGGCAGCGCCGACACGCGGTACTTGTTGGCGGACTCAAAGGGCAGTCCGATGGCCTGCGCGAGTGCCTCGCCCTTTTGGGTCTTCTGGCACACGACCAGCCCGTGCAACTCGCCGATGCGCTGCGGCACGGCCGCGTACTCGGCACTCACGGCGATCGGCTTGCTCATGGTTGGATCCAAAGGGGAGACGAACAGTGCTGGGTGGTCGAGAGAGAAAGCGCGAGTGAGACTGTGGTGGAACGAGCTGGAGACCCCCACCGCTTTGCGGTGGTGGCTACTGGAATTTGGTGAACCCAAAGCAGGAAGCACAACGCGGCCAAGAGACGCGCGCCACAGGGCGGAGAAGGAGAAGGATCCACTTGGCGACTTGTCGCACGAGTCGCCAGCGCTCCCGGACCACAGGCCGGGCATCCCGAGTTGGGTCCAGGATCATCACTCTGGCACCAGATCTCACGGTCTCAGCTGTATGTTGAAGTGGCGGGGCGAGAGGAGTTGCGTGGGTGCATGGGTCTCCGCAAAGTGATCCCACACTGTGGGATCGACAACGACGCGATGCCTCCCTCGCTCAAGTAAGACGCGAGTGTGTGGGGTCGGCAATGAGATCAACTCACCTCTCTCCCCGGTGAGCCCCTGCCCCAGCGAGAGCCTCCACAGTTCAGTCGGGGGCTCGAGTAAGAGAACTCGTTGGACTTTTCCGAGTTGATCGTGTGCAGCGTGATTACGCTCAGGTCCGCGCCAGCTCTCGCCTTCCCCTGTCTCCATCTTCGTCTCGCTGATTTTGTCTTCTCCCATGGAAGAAAAACATCAACAAACCGGTGGTGCTACCGGTCACCTTCATGGCTTTGACGGGTCGATGACCCACGGGTATGGGTCAAATTTGAGGCTAACCCGTGGGTTGTATGCTCCATTTGAGAACCCACCAACCCGTTGCACTTTGGTCGGAAGGTGGACATCGCCATGGAAGGAAGATGGTCAGTGTACTCGCCCTGGGATTGTGCTGAACCTGTCGGTCTTCTCTCTATGTGGCTAGGTGTGTATGTGTGTGTACTTGTATATGTGTGTTCTCCTCCTTGTCTGTGGATCCGCGCCGGCGTTTCTTCGACGGTCGAAGGATTCGGAGGGGGGGGCCTCCGTGAAGAGGCGCTTGCTCAACTCGACACGCATGGGATCGTGCGGCCGCTGGTGGTCGCGCGCGCCCCCTCGAAAGATCGCGAGCGCATACTGAGCGCGAGTGGTTAGCCCAGCGGCGGAACCGCGCGCGCACCACCAGCCGGAAAGATCGATCGCCAGCCACC